>JAHZNJ010003002.1:0-16903 GCA_027744475.1 Lepidocyrtus cf. sotoi NNG-2020 | reverse complement strand
AAACACGAAAAACGATTCATAACATGACAAAGCGCTCAAATTTAGAATTAAACTAGGATTTGTGCAAAACAACTCTTTAAAATACTCACCTCTTGGACTATTAGATTGTTGCATGAGATATAATTCTTTCTCAAAGTCAGCACGGCAGTATACTTGCGTTCCCCTCAGAATAAACTGTTCTCCCTTCTGAAGCGGAGAAAGACACGCTGTACAGACGAAACACGCTAGATGAAAAACTTGGTTCTGAAATTTAAAAAATGAAATTCATAATGTATGTAATTTAATGTTTTCCAATTTCTTTATACCGTAAAAATTTTATTAATGAATTTGTATAATAAACTTGCTCAATTGTGCTTTCCTACAACTAAAAATCTAAAATAAAACGCTTTCCTAGTTTCAAGTGACGTTCGTTAAAATTAAATGTTTTTTTACTTTACTATAAGATTTAGCGACAAAATTAATTAAACGGGCTAAAAACCATCAATTATTCTAAATTTGCTGAAAAAGTACATCCCCTTTCATTGCATTTTAATAGTATGACTTTCTGAAGGTAGTCTCACATTACCCCAAAATTTTTAACCTACAATCCTAATGCAACTACTGTTACTTTTTCTGGATTTCGATCAAATATAAATTTTATTTCGAATTATTTTTATTTTTATTCATTCAATTATTTTCAATTTTTCTTAAAAGTTAAAATTAATTTGAAACGTACGAGTTTTGAAAAGTTGTTTTATTTTCAAAAGGAAAGCTGGGTTAATATTTGTATAAAAATTTCGCTTCGTTTTAAACCTAATTATTTAAAAACTGAAGAATATGTAAAAAACTAGGCTTATGAATTATCTTTTTCTGCAATAAAACTCTACGTAATTGATTAATTCAAGAGGTTTAAAAGTTTTGAAAAATAACTTTCGCGTGTAGTGTACAGATAATAGAAATGCGAGTTTCTAATTATTTTTAAACAGATTTAATTTTATTTTTTCAGCTTTTTACTTAAATTTTAATTTATAATCATAACTTGAAGGTTGACAAAATCAATGTAGAGTATGATCTGAAGTTTGTAGAAAAAGCAATAAAACATCAGTGAAGTGAAAACTGGTCATAACAAGATAAAAATACCTATATTGGGGCAAATTGAATCATTTTTACTTACTGCTGCTCTCCTCGTCCATGCATCGAATCTGAATTTTAAAAAACATATTTTTTCATATTAATGATTACAAACATTACTATTTCGGTTCAATTATCTTGATATGCGATTGCATTGAAATTACAGTAAAATTTATGAAAATTGTTTAAGTGAATCTTCAACGAAAACACAAAAACAATATGAAATGGAAAAATCATATTCACAATTTCACATTATATTTATGAGCGAATTATATTTGAATGAAAAATTCTCTTACATTATAATTAATTCATTGATAAAAAACTGAAAAGGAATATTTTTTCATTACCGTATCGCTTACCAGATTGATCTGGATCTTTGATTGAATCTTTAAATTCCAACATGATGTTGCACTTTCTTTTTCTTTTACTGGTCGGAAAATTTTGTTTTCACTTTTTATTTACGTTATCTAACTAAAATATTGTACATAAGCTCAATATATAAGGATTTAATAGCAGGTTTCATGTATGTCGTACTAATTCTTTTCTTCATAATTAGATGCTAGCTAGACCGCTAAGGGAATTAATGCAGTCATTATCAAATATTATGCAGCACTTGAAAACGCGAGTGGTCTGAATTGATTGCATGTTATCTGGATAAAAACGGTTTAATTTAATTTTGACAAAAGGAGTAATTTTACACGTTTACCACCGGAATCGAAATTTTATCAAATTTCACCTTTTCAAAACCACGAACCAACAAGCGCACTTCATTTCACCACGTACTCGTCAGCTTGTGCTTATACCTCTACCAATTAAAAACGTTACTTGCTTCCTTCCTGTCCCACTAATGACTTTTGACAGATCGAACAAAACACGCACACTTCCGCTTCCTTTCTCTTCTCCACTAAACACTTCATAACAACAGCATCACCCGGAACAATTTAAGAATCATGATCATGACTGACTGTATGGCCCTTTTGTGGTTACAGTTCTGCTGCTGCACTCTGAACTATTTGTCAGCAGCGTCGATTAATACAAAACACACCATCACATGTAATAGTAGTGCTGATTACTGCGGTGGTGGTGGTGATGAGTGGCAGTCATTAGCAGACAAGTATCAGGAATGAAATGATAGGGAGTCTTGTTGCACGTAAAACTTTTCTCCCGATTTTTGAGAACAGAAAAAGTCTCTTCCTGAAAAAGCGTGCATGCATTGCATGGAAAAGAAGGAGAAAAGCTTCCTTTATGACTTCAGTAAGTAAACTTCATTGTCTATTTTTCCTGGCTAGAGAGAGAGCACATTATTACTTGTTCCACAACAACAGCAGCACCAGTGGTAGTAGTTGAAGTCATATAGAAACGAGAAACAAGCAGGGAAATCGTGGAAGAGGAACTTTTGTATTTACCATATTACAGTTCGTTGCTATTGCGTTTTCAAGCACTGGAATACGGCATACGGATCTAATAAAGGGATGGATAGGGAAAGAAAGCACTTTTTGGCATCAGCTTCTATTCCATTCCAAGCGATGACAATAACCTAAACGAATGCATATATAAGACACACATGTTGGAAGTGGTGGTGGTGGTGGTGTTGGGCTCTTATGGGCTCATGACTTCATATAAATGCACAGGAGGAGGCACTTTTGTAAAATTCTGTTCAACAACATGAGCATACACGAACTCATCCTTACCGTAAAACTGTGTAGAAAAAGAAACTAAAGCTTCAATATTTTCATATTGGAGAAGGAACATGTACCAACCGACTTCAACTTCACCGACAAAAAATTTGGAAAAGGGGAAAGTAAGAAGAAATAAAGAGAGATAAAGATTTTTTTATCCTTATAGCGTTTCACTCTCCCTTATTGCATTGCACAGTGACGTTGTGTACTGAAGTAAGTTACGTTCGTTCTCATTCGAAAAGTGTCTGATCAACTTTCAGTAATACTTACATATAAAAGTCAAAAGCCAACCCTGTTTCGCTTCTATATCCGTCCTTATAATTTTTAGGCATTATACAGACAAGAAAAACGATAGAAAAACGGGAAAAAAGAAAGTCCGTTCTTTTTTCTTCATAGTGAACTGAGACATGTTTTCTCCCGAGAGAGAAACGAAAGTAATGCTTATACAAAATATATTTGCTGTGGTGGTAGATGGACGTATCAAAATAAAAAAAGAGAGAAAGTGCAAGAGAGAAAGAGAGAAAAGCGTTATAAAAGAAAAAACTACCCTAAACGCTATGGTCATCTTACTTACTTATATAACGAATTGGGAAGTAAAATGAAGGAGATGATCTTTTGATCACGACTCCTCTTTCTTCTTTTTCCGTCCATGCACAAACTTACAAAATAAATATAAAAATCGGTATAAGGCAGTATCGCCCAAAAGCATTTTGTACTGTACTTATATGTATATAAGGTTCCAGAAACTTTCTACAAATGATTTTTTCAAGATAGGGAGAGAACTTTTTTATGTTCGCTCCATGGTTTTTTCTCCCTTTTTTCTTTCCTTTCAGCCAACTTTTTTAGAAGAATTATCATGCGTGGACCATGTAAAGGAGTTCCCTCCCAACTTGAGTTTTAGTCCGCCCTTGTCGGGTTGTCATTTGTTACTTCAACCTCCTTTTACTCAACTTTCTCTATCTCTCTTCTCTACGCTCGCTTCTCTGCTGCTTATGTTGTTTCCTCTCTCATGTTTTGCTTTCTTTGTCAGTGCAATGGCTCTCTTCCATTATATCAGAATCTAGAAGAAAAGCTTGAGAAAAAAGTTACGGAGGAATGTACAAAATGTAAGATGCATGAATATAAACTTAAACCGGAAATATGGATGATGGGCATAATATGGATGTTGGAAGATCACGTTTACAATAATTTTTCTGAATTTTGCCAAAATGTTTGAGAAAAAAATATTTGCATGCGATGATATTGCAAATATTTGAATAAGGCTTTTACTTCTGTTATTACCTATTTAGTGTTTAGTTGACAATAATAATAAAATATTTACTCACCTTCAATTATCGTTAGATTTTATTCATCTGGACCTTCATCAAATAAAGTTTTAAAAATGTTTTAAACTAGAGAATCAATTTACTTTTCGATATTTATAAAACACGCATTTTATAACAATATTTAATTTTCGTTCATCTCCAAAATCGGATTTAGTTTTGTTTCTTGCTTAACCTGGTTGCATTTCAAAATTGTTAAAAACATTTTTCGTATGATTATGATTAAACAAATTTAAAAATTAAAACACGATGCATTATTTTAGTAAATTAATGATTGTAATGGTCTGAGACTAAAATTTTTACATTTTAACTACAAGTTTAGAAAATCGGATAAAAAATCGTAAGCATAAAAGTATTTAATGGTTAAAAATCATAATGATGCTGCTGAAAATAGTGACTAATGACTACTATTCCGGCCACTAAATAATAAGGTTCGGTTCATGTGTGCTAAATGAAAAGGAAAGAAAAAGGGTTGGATTGAAATGAGACGACGAACCATTTTTTGGTGGATCAAATGAGGCTTATAATGAGACTCCCTTCAATAATGATTCAATGATAGTTTTTAGAAAAAGATGCTGTGATGATATTATTAATGATGACAAACAAGAAAGAATTACATATAAACATCTCTCCCCTTCCTTTTTTATTTATAAAATTTAAGTATTCCACTTCCACCATTGTTCCTGCATTTACAAAAAGGCTCTTCTTTCTTTCTTTCTCGCACCCATATCATTTCATTTCACAATCCGTATGGATTTTTATTAAGCAGCAGCAGCGGAGGAAAAGTCGAGGTGTCAAATCTCATATCTAATCTGACACTGCACTTCGGCTCTTCAGCTCAACTCAGTTTAGATTACATGCATGAAAAAAGGGAAAAGGAAAGGAAAAGCAAGCAAGCCGGTGCACGCAACAAATATTCCATCCATTGGCCCTACCACACCACAATTGCTGCATCTCTCTCTCTCTCTCTCTCTCTCTTTCTCTTTCATCTATTCCCGAGAATATTATGTCAGAAGAAGAGAGAAAACAAGACAAGTGTTATATTAAACAGCAGCAGCAAGCAACCCTTACTCACAGAGAGTCCGCTCCTTTTCAGTAATAAAAGTGGAATGAGGGAAGCTAGAAAGAATGCAAGTGTTTAAAAAGTAGGAGAAGAAGGGACTTTTCTAGAATAGATGAGGGGCTACGCTCGCGTTCTTCTGACTCAAAACACAACATGCATGCTTAATATTAGAGCAGCTTTTTTTTGTCAAAGCTGTATAACAAAAATCAACACGGCCAAATTGTTGTACCCATTTGATTTCATGCAATGTGAGAGATGTGAATGAAAAAGTTTTTTTTCGGTTTCAGAGGAATAATAATATGAACGATGAGCATAATAAAATAGTGCAGTGTGCTTTCTCTGTCTTCCATAATCTACAAGTCTCTCTCCAATTCCAACTTGCAGTAGTAGTATCTGTAGTTTGTAGTAATAGTAATAATGATTGTCCGTCTCGTTTGCGTATTGTTTTTGTTATCTTCCCTTTTTAATATGGAGTGGAAGAGATGATCTATCCCAAAAAAAAGTCAGCAGCAACCGAACGAACACAGGATCTTTTGTTCTGTGTCTGACTCAGCTATTAAAAATCAGAGAGAGAAAGAGAGAGAGAAAGAAAAAGAATATTATTCAATTTGGCATCATCAGGCGCGGAGGAGAGAGCGGAAAAAAAGGAAAAAGAAAAGACCGCCACATATTGTACATATCGATTCTTATTATCATCATGAAAATCGTGAAATCGGCCACACGTGTTGCTATTCATGTTTTTCATTGTCTTTTGTCCTTTTTATTTTAATTCTCTTTTCTGTCTCAGTCTCGATCTCCTTGTTGTTATTGCGTAGATTCTATTTGCTATTCAGAAAAACTTATTGAATTGAATATTACACAATCTTTTTACATCCTGGGCTGGGCATGCATATTAAGTATTACCCAATTCCAAAATATTTGATGATCAAAATAAGCGGACAAGAAATTCAATAATTAGCTTCGACTCAGCCAATAACATAATGCAACTTAATTAAAATGACTAACAGAAACTAATGCAAAAAATTTTATTTTGAACCGAATTACAAACTAAATACTTTTTAAAAGCATTGAGAATGTATTTACTTTAGTCAAATGAATTATTTGTGCAAAATATGCACCGAGAAATCTTACTTTCATTTCCTCCAAGTTCGAAGATGAAGATGACAAAATAACACGTGTTTTTCTTATTTTATTTACCAATAGTCCAAATATTTTTTCATTCATTTGCTGGATGATCAAATCAATTAAAAGCATGACAAAGTTATAATTTCAATTTCATGGCTGCAACAAAACCGTAAAATAAATTTTAGGTTCAACCTGACACATTCTTTTCGTTCGAGCTCGCATTTGTCTTCGTAGTAAATTTGTTTTTTGCAAAGCCATAGAATAAAATGTGCATAAAAACTGGAAATGCAGAATGGGATAAAGATACATACCAAGTACCAACTAGGAAAGGGAAGGGAAATCCCGGAAAAATCCATCTGTCCTTACCTAATTACAATTACAACGATGACGTTGCGTAAAAATTTTGTGTAAATTAGCTCTGGTTGACTTTCCTGTTGAAAAAAACTGCGTTGTTTTTGTATAGAAGTAATAAGGGACTGACAAACAAGGACGTTAGCTTATGTCTTTCAATTGACAAAGTATCTTTTACTACTCAAAAGGGTTTATCGACAGATAGATAGGGAGTCGTGTCGTGTTCTGCTTCTACTCCTGCTATATAGCTGTACATCATATTCATATCATCATACCTAGTTTTGTTCATAGAAATCTGATTTTAGATTTGTTTTTGTAATACAGAGAAATGGAGATGAGAGAGATGAGTAAAATATGTATTACACCCTTGTTATCTCTTTTGCTGACATGATGTTAGGACAAAGGTATAGAAAGCAGCGGTATTACATAATGTGATTCTTTACTTGTATGCACATCGCAAAACCCTTCTTGTTTGCAGAGTTTTTAGAACGAAAGCAAGCAAAAAGGGTCAAAATGAAAAATGAATTTTATGAACTCCTCTAAAAACGAGGCTTAAATTGTTTTTTAAACAATTTACCTTTTTTTGACTTGAAAAAGATTGTTTATGATTAATGTAAAGGGTTTCCCGATTAACTTGTTGTGTGGTAAGCTGCTGCTGATACTATTAGCAGCCTCGGCATCTTAATTGTTATTTGTCATAAAAAACTTAAAATTTTTAATTGGTTTATTACTCCCCTGTGTTGGTTAATTCATGGATTCTCAGCAAAAAAGTTGAGTCAGGAAGTTACGTTTAAAGGTCACAGTCAGAGAACGTTTTTAAAAGAAAAGGAAAAAGTCACGTTGGGGTTATTGAATTTTTGGTTGCAAGTTGTTACTTTTTATATTCTTTCTACAAAAATTTTCCAAAACTTTTAATTAAAACGAAAAAAGGATGCCATTTATTTTCTTTTCGTGTGTGGGTGCTTTGCTCTCTTGTCAGCACCCTTCTGATTGCAAAGCCTTTTGTTTCACCAGCGACAACGGAAGATTTCGTTTGTCTTTCCGTTGTTCATTGCATTTCCTCTTCTTTTAGTATTTCAATAAAATTTGACAAAAAAGAGAACTTTTCTCCTTCCCTTCAAAGCGCGTTGTAAAAGGCTTTACTTGACAATATACACTGAACAAAAAAACAAGTTTTTACAAATTCTTTTTACTTTTCTTCCACAACTCATGTACAAAAATTCATTTGCATATCTACTTTACTGTGCCCTGCTGCCATCCAAAACTCAATTTAGGAGCGACGACGAAGGTTCCTTCTGTCTCTTCCAGCCCAGCTTAACGAAAATCAAAGATAATGTGAGCAACCTTTCACTCTCCGTTTGCATTTTTCCTTTCAACATTATTTTTTCATTATAATAATAGCATCTTCCTGCTGTTTCACGAGACGTAAAGTAAATGAAAGAAAAGAAAGAAGGGAGAATCCTTTTTTTCCTCCGTTTGCTCACTGACTGAGAAATATCCTCGCATAGCAATATTAATATTGCACTGCTTTTTTTTATTGTAAACTCGCAGTCACTCTGGCTTGACTTGACTCTTACGAGAAAAATGTAAATGAAAACAAAAAGGGAAAGGAAAATCTCCTTAATGAACACCGTATTATTTATTATTTGAAGTCTTTTCTTTCTCTCGCAGTCGTAGTCGTAAGTTGTAACCTAATGTGTGTAAGTTAAGTCGTATTTGTAATATTGTAATATATCGTAGCAAGCTAGCGAAACATGTTTAAACGGAAACGAAATTAATATTTGCTTTGTTCCTTTGTTGACTTTCCTTCATGGTGAGCGTCAAGTTCACAAAAACAACAGATCTGTTTGAATACTGTGTAAAATGTTCGTGTTATTGCGAAGAGTTTATACTCTTTTTCGAATTTATCGCAGCATATAAGTAAAAATTGTTTAACTGCTCTTTCGTTATATTTTACATATTTTTTTTCATTTCCGTTTGCTGAAAAGGTGCTAATTTGATAACTTTTCGAAAACGAGGTTTGGTGAAGAAAACTATAAAAAAGCCAATTTTCCTCCTCCTCCGATAGTGCATAAGTGAAGGTTTGCATGATATTTTAATAAAAGTGTACTACATATTATATTGCATGATACTTCCTCCGCAAAATA
Organism: Lepidocyrtus cf. sotoi NNG-2020; assembly: GCA_027744475.1. Lineage (NCBI taxonomy): Eukaryota > Metazoa > Arthropoda > Collembola > Entomobryomorpha > Entomobryidae > Lepidocyrtus > Lepidocyrtus cf. sotoi NNG-2020. Next base: position 8,106 of record JAHZNJ010003002.1, on the reverse strand, counting down.
GAAACGAATCATATTTGGTACTTGTGATTTATTATTGTATGGTAAAAATAGATCTTTCTTTTTTGTATGCATTGTTTTGTATGTAAGTTTAAGTTTACGTAAGCTAACTATATTTTTCAACAAATAAATTAATTCTGAAAGTGAAAGTGAAACAGGTTACATATTACACGATCACATCATTCTACAAAAAGGATAATGATGATTTGTGATTTGCATGGTACAATTGAATATGCATGTGTGAGCAATAAAGTGGCAGTAGTTAGGACGTAACGTTTGTCAACATCAATAAAAACCTTTCTTGTTTTCTTTTTCTTGCACAAAAATCATTAGTAAACATAGAAGCTTACTGCGGTAAACCTTACAACTTCCCCTAAATACTTATTATCAGCCAAAAAATCAAAGAAGGCATCTCGGCCGGCATATCCTCATTCTCATTGCCATAAGGAATACTTACACCCTAAAGCTTTTGCTGGAGCAACGTTTTGTCACAAAGAGAGGACTGAAGAGAGAAAGAGACACACACGGTGACAATCTATCGATGCCCGCCTCCAATCCCCAAAGGATGTACAATTACGCTACCGTTTCCACACCCCGACCGCTATGGGGGGTCATTGCATTATTTAAATATATTTCGGGCGAAATTGAGATAGACAAGACACCAGGGAATATTATTATGCTGTGAAAAAGGGTCGTCCGTCGTAGATCGCCGTGCGCCCTGTCATTTGCCAGTCGCGTGTTTGTCAGTCAATGAATGTTTACATTGTATCTTATTTTTCAATCATAAAGCTATATATATGTTGATGATATATTTAGTTCGTCGATGTACCGTGTCCCACGGACCTTCTGTCGGCAATCAACAATCAACGAAGAAACATTTTGGAAAAAAGTAAGTAGGAAAGGAAGAGAAGGGAAGGCAAAACAGAGTAGTGCCTCTTCACTGTTCGTTCGGTCATCCTATCTCCAGAGCGAGCTCGATTGAAATCTCTTTGTTGTGATTTCACAGGGATCATTCTCGTCAGTCACTAGTATTTACTTACATGCGCTGATCAACATTTTTATTGCTGGTTGTTGTTTAACTGTTTTCAATAAAGGGTGAGAAAGGATTGACTGGAGCCAATATTTCTTCATGTGCTTGGGATTTTTTTCAAGGAAACTTTACAGCGCAGGTGTACGTGTGCTTTGATAACAAGTTACTGTGTCAAATTCGCTAATATTATGACTAAACTGCGTTATTGTGTACTTATTATGTAGTAACGTATCTCTATAACGTATCTCTCTATCTCGTATTCGGTCGGTTTCATTTTCATTTGATAATTTTATTGCAACTTTTACTTTACTGTTGCTATCAATAGGAAAATACTCGCAGCTCGATCTTTCTTTGATAGCAACGCAACACTATCAAAGAAAAAGATAAGAATTATGCCTGACTGATCGCTAGTGAGTGTTGCCGTTATATACGCTACTACAGCTTTTACGCGTACACTCAATAGCAACATATTACAAGATAAACCTTAAGTAGGTATTATAAGCTTAGTCAGCCGGTATCAGTTTCTCACATAGCAATATTGTAAACTACGCGCGATATTAAAAAGAGATGTATTATTTCAAAGTGGAAAATGGAACTCATCCAAAACGTTTCTGCTTTCATTTTCATTATTATTATTGTTGCTTCGGTCTTTGTGAAACTTTGGAGCGTGTGCTTTAACGGTGGCGGTGTGCTTGTTTGTATTTATTTATTGCTTTCCCTTCACAGTTAAGTAGCAATGGCTCAAAAGCGTAGGATTCATGGATGAGAACTCATAAGAATTGAAGAGTAAGCAAGAACGGCAAACAGTTGATAGCTTCGGGCAGTTAGTTTTACTTTTGTTATTACTACACACAAAGAGAAAGGAGGAGGAGGATGAAGTGAAAGGAGACCACTTTTCCTAAACAACATTCATTCCTTTTACTTACCTACACACGCTTCCATTCTCATCATACACAGTTCGGTAAGCTCAGATTTTACCCGTCGTAAAAGTCGTAGCTGCAGAACACGCATATCAACAATAATTATTATTAAAAATTTAAAGTCAGAAATTTAGTTACTCCAGTAGTAAAGTGGGTAGACTGGCAAAATAAGAAGGACTGAATGGAGTTAATAGAAGAAAAAGTCATACCTTCAGCACCACATGTGCACATGACAAAGCGTTTCTGTTTTCCTGGAACCAACAACAGGTACTCGAGAAAGCAAATAATAATGTGAAGATAAAGCTTCTGCCAGAAATTCAAATGCAACGAGAGAGAGAGAGCTTAGCCGATTTTAATAATTTTTTCTTTATCTTTGTTAGATTTAGATTTACATTATACTCTCTTTGGAAATATTAAATAGAGACTCGCACTCGCAGGGAGCACCGAAGAAGATGAAAGAAAAGAAATAAGTTATTGTTTTCGTGTGATTACAAAGGATAGGTAGGAAGGTAGCACTGGCATTATTTATCCACTCTTATGAATGATGTAGCTGGTAAAAATAATAAAGATACTTAAAAGGGTTCACACGATACGATATTCAAGTCGAGTCTGCTTCCTTCATTTCGTCCTTTTCATAGTTGTCAGAAATGAGTGCTTGTGCTGCTGTAAGTACGTAGGCTGTACATGATGAAAACTGTTAATATTGCTTTCATTTTCATTTCATCTCAAGCCAACAAAGAAACATCATCAAACAAAGCGCAAGCAATATTCTCGAATTACTTACACCCGTCCAGTCATAAAACGCTTTGATTTTAGTGTGTAATGTTTCTTCATTGAAACGTTTAAATTAATATTGTTTCTTTCATTCCGTTTCTTTGTACTCATACTCACTCCTTCCTTTCTAGTGTTTTGGTTTCGTTGAGTATATTTTAGCATATATCTTTTTCTTTCCTGGAAGCAAAATTCAATGATTGAGAACAAAAGAATGAAAGGATTAAATGATGATTGTGAATTTGATTTGATATCATATAGTGGTGATGAGATGAATGAGTGAAGGTAATCTTTTCGTTTAATCCTAGTTTTTCTTACCGACCACCAGTATTAAAATATGTAGTAGATAAAGGCAAGCCAGAGAATTCCATAAAAGATGGGCGTTGCTAGACATACCTGAACCGAAAACATCCACACTTTTAAACTACGTCTCGTCTCTTCTTTCTGGGAAAGTGTAATAATTGCATGGTCGGTAACCACAATACTTTGTGGCTTGTGATGCACAATAGAAGAAGAAGCACAAGCCTTAACCGGACTTTCACCACAAGAAAGAAGCTTTTGGTCGTTATGTGGTGTGGTAAACATCAACTTTATACGTCTTTTCTGAATTTACATTTTAAATAAAAAAGTGCTCTTTAATTTTTATATTTAATGCGACTACTTATATTGAATTGGTGTAATTAAAATTAAAGTAGAATTTCCTGTATCGACCACTTTTGTTTGATAAAAAATATTTAAAAATCTTAAAGTCAAGCTTTCTACTGGAAATCAAAATAATCTAAACCTAAAAATCTATTGACTTTTAGTCTAGATGAGAAAGGAAAGTATTTTCCCCTGTTCAGAAGAGCGTACAATGCATGTTATGATATGACGGTGGCATTGTATTGGGCCCGTCTCATCTCCCCTTCGTTTTTTTCTTCTCTACACAAATATATTTTCTCATTCTTTCCTCGTCGTCGATCACTTAGACTATTTTTTGTATGCACAACTGCTAAAAACTAAAAACTCAGAAAAAAAAATTGGGGGCAGACAAAAGAAAGATGGTTGGTTGGAAGTAAGCAAAAAAGAAAAAAAAACTATTTGATCTTGTTCAAATCCATTTCATCTCTGAAAGACTTCTATTTTTGTCATTTTTATATACATTTTGTAATAATAGCAGTGTGGCTCAGGTTCCGGGGGCTTTATGTTAAGATTTCCTATGGTATTTTTTTTCAAGAGCGTTTTCCAGATATGGTAGCTGTTGGTGGATACGTGCATCCTTTTTCCTTCCGGAAAGAAAACCATCGACAAAAGAAAGATACAAATACTAGTTGCGGCTAGATGCGTTATTGGGTTTGGATAAGAAAGTATTTAGTAGCAACCCTTAAAATGATTTACTTTAAACATTTGATGATGCTCCTGTGTTATTTTAAAAATTTACAAAACAAATTTTAAAAAACGCAACTCGTTATTTCTTTGGACCCCTTTGGGACCCTGAAAAAACTCCTCTAATGTCCCCATCGTCGCTGCGCCACTCAGGCCGTCATTCATTGACGGCTGCTTTGTGGTTCTGGGAATAATGCATGCGAACTGAATGAAACGTTTTTGTTGCATTCCTTCGATTTTAGGATATATGTGCATAGAGTACTTATATAAAGCTTTTTCACATAACCGTCTCCTATGCCTTTCCACCACAAAGAAAAAAAACTTTCCTACGATTGTTCCCCTTAAACTCAATTCCCTACAAGTTGAAGAAAACGGGGAATACATTGCATTTTGGAGGAAATATCTGCTGAGGGAAGGAGTGAAAAGGAGCAGAAAAGTGGTAATCATATATGTGCGTAATTTATCGCCTATGAGCTGGAAGACGACGGAGGAGGAATTTTGTGGAAACATTATTTCTCGATATATCATACAATACGGAGAGAATAAAAACATGAGCATGCTACTACAGAAAAGGCACTTGCGTACTTAAATAGTGATATGAATTTTACTGGAAGTAAGTTGGAAAAGAAAGCATCATTACAGTACGGCGGTTTTCATTTTCACACTTTGGCTTTTAGTGCATACGACTATTTTATATGTTTAAAAGATTTTATGTGGAGAAAACGAGAAGCAATTTTTGAAAGATCACTTTCCCCGTGAATAAAATGGTAACAAAATGTATCTGGTAATGTGCATTATTATTTATGATGATATGCATACTTTTTTATACGATGCTTAGCGTACATAAAACAACCTGCATACTAATATTTCCTTACAGAGGAAGTTTAACAGTATCTTCACTTACCACATCTTCCACGCAGAAATATGACTCCCCAGAGCAGATTTTTTTCACACATCATTATCACCACGATCAACATAATATCATGTGCTCGCTCTAATGTTGGGCATACATGACGATAATATGATGATGGCTTATAAACTATAAACCCTTTTATGAAAAATGGAATCCGTTTAGAACCTAAATGCATATTATATTATGGTTCTTGAATTCAACCTGTTTTAATACAAAAAAGCCACCATCATCTTTCTTTAAAATGGTGTGCCTTTACTGCAACCGTGGGTTTTCTTTTCCTCGAGACATGGGATTATTTCAAAGATGATTTTAGAGTTACCAAGAAATAGTTATGTTGATACTTTTAAAGGAAGTAGTAGGCTGATACACAGACGATTTTGGTATTATCTGTGATACGTACATATGTAAATAGGAATTAGGAAGCAAAATTAAAAACTTCCAATCCTTACTTATTTATAATGCATGTGTATCATGCATAATTCGAAAAAGTTTCATTGTTTTGTGTTATTTACTACACGAAAGTCTACATGATGCATCGCGGTCTTAATAAAACCCCCTCCCACCCATGGATAAATGCTCCATTTTAGCCAAAGAAACGTGCGCATAATGCAGAAAAACCTCATTATTACTACAAAAGTTAATTTATCATGTGTGTATTAATATTTTTCCATAATATCTTTTCTTGGTCAAATGCACATTATGCACATTTACCTCGTAAATAGCTCACTCGTGGAAAGGCACACGCTCGTTGGCATTAATTCTCCAGATTGATGGCTCTGTTTTAACTTTTATATTAATTCTCTACCACACAGGGAGGAGAAACCTGTGTGCTTTGGAAGGATTAAATTGTACTTATGCATGATGCGCACATGTACGATTCATTATAATGGATGGATTCATATTGGCAATTTAAAGATATTTTAGTATAGAAGAATGGAAAAGATAAAAACAAAAAATAGAAGTGAGATTAAAAGGAAAGTTCTGAAATTTTAAAACTGAGACTGGCTTATGTGCATATAAAAATATATTATCATTTAATTTTAGAGTAAACCCCTATTTAAAAAAATTCAAGGGAGAAAACGATTGTAAATATTGTCAACAAGACATATTTTCTTCCCGTCCATCCGATACAGAAGAGCTTCGTTTCACCAAAGAGATAGTTAAGCATTTTGCCTTGCCCCTCCTCCAGTAGCTTGGCAAATCTAGTTAGTAGGGTTATAAATGTATCCCCTTTCCCTCGCATACCAATCATTCTTTGCTACATTACTCATCCGTTCATCCATGCGAGCTGCATTCCAATCCGTCTTCTCCTTTCTCTTTTTTCAGAAGGATGGATTCACTTTTCAACTTTAATAATAAATACGTAGAAACCTATCGCAAGCAACATCAGATCAGCAGCATCACTCTTTACTGTCTGCACATCTCCTAAAGAAATAAAATAGACATTTCGAACCGAAAAGCATTAACATATGAATGGTCACTATTTCTTAGTTATAAAAGTTTTTTAACATTTTTATTATTGCACATTGTAGTAATTACCGTAACATCCAGAGAAAGCAGGAGTTTAAATAATTATGTTTTTGTTATGCATTTCTTGGACAATTTAGACATAATTTAAATCCATGTATCTTTTCTTGAAACAAGCAAAGATGGTAAAAGTTCATGAAAGAATAAATGTCACTCAGGTTGCTACAATTCAGGTTGAAATAGAAACAAACGTGCATTGATTATAAAGGAATGTAGATATTTAGCATGTATATTAAAATTTTACAGTTCTACAAATAGTATGACGTTTTGGAAAGAAAATTGTCTGAAATTTGAGCGATGAAAGCATAAAAGTATCGAAATACATAGGTGCATACGTGGCCCTGGCCACTTTCTTTTCAATCATATAGATACTAACAAAATAAATGCTGTTCGTTTCTTGCTCTTGCTTATGGAGGAAACTTCTAAAGGAATTTTTTCTCCAGATGACTGCCTCTCCAGTGAAGCATGACTCTTTCCAACTTCTTTTTATTCTCAAAAAGTTCAACGCTTAAGTTGAAGTGAAGTACAGAACAGAAGATAAAAAGGAAGTTCAAAAGGCAAGTTAAAAATCATTGGAGAGGCAGAGGGAACAAAAACTTTCACGAGGGATGGGCTTTACTGCTACTGCTACTACCAAAGAAGATAAACATTTGAGAAGAAAAAAGTTCTCTTTTGTATCGTATCGTATTGCTTCAAGAACTTTTCAAGAAAACTGTATATAAAATCGAAGAAACTTTTTCTTCAAAGGAAAGTGATCCTTGTTTAAGATTTTTTTTCAGATGCTATCGCACAAAAAGTTTTTTTTAAAGTGGAAAGTTATAAAGCTAGTGTGATCCGGAATCGCCTTGAAAACTAAGTAAATTGAAGAGAGAGAGAGTGTTTCTTTTACAAAATGTAATCGTATATCGTATCAGTATAATGTATCCTTTATTTTTTTCTCTCAAGCTCTCTGACTTTTTATTTTTCATAACAATTCGTAAAACAGCCATAACGTTATGCAGAACAATATACTATACAGATATGAGCAGGAGCAAAATGCAGAAAATCATAAGAAAAATCAAAAGAATCCTCCTCATCAAATAAGAGCTTTGAGTATGCATGTAAGAGATATTTTCGTAAATTATTGGATTTTGACCCTTACAGTATGAGACAATGAGTTTTTCTGAGTAGGCCCGACACAGGTGTACAAGGTTTGGATGCGTCATCATCCAATTTTAGGGAAAGCACTGCAAAAGTAGGAAAATGAAAAATTGGTATGTCTTAACAGCCATACAACATGGCCAAAAGGTATATTAATCCGATTGTGATGTGATTTGAAGTTTACGAGCACCGAACACCTACTGGCAGTCAGTAAGGCATACCTTGGCTGCTCATTTGATTTAATTTTCTAACAGATATTGCTGTGTAATGAAAACTTTACAAAACTATTCACAAAAATAAATATTCTCCATATTATACTAAAACAGACCACCGGGTCCGGGTGGTTGTACAATAAGGTTGAGAATATGATTGAGATTAAACATTTTATAATCTTCACGTTCCATGTATTGCATATTATTATCAAAAATCAAATATCATTTATT
>JAHZNJ010003001.1:0-21345 GCA_027744475.1 Lepidocyrtus cf. sotoi NNG-2020 | reverse complement strand
GACGAGAGAGAGAGAGAGAGAGGAGTTGGGAGTTGAACGGTTTTCTTCGATTGGCCGATTGCCATCCGGTCCAAGGAAGATATTAATATCGGAGAAATTTACATTAAAAGGCTTTACCGTCTCCTCTTTTTCCACATTTTCGGTTTATATTTATGAATTTTATGTTTTTTAGAAGGCAAGAAATTATCTGCTGTTATACAAGCCCATATTTATGGATTTCAAGTAAACAGGAAATGTTTTTACATTTAAAAGTCGCTACGATCATCATCACTATTAGAAAAGTTATAACGCTTCCGTTCTTCTTTTTTTCCTGACTTTCCACGTATAAAAGTAATCTGCACTTATTCTTTCTTATATTATTCGTATGGCGTTAAATTCTAATTCCTAGATTCTTAGAATCGCTGTTGTTTGAATGAAAACAAAAAAGGAGCGTTTCCTTTTCCACGTTGTAGGCAATAATAAGTGTTTCTAATTTTTCTAATTATTTTCATGATTATTTTCATGAATTTTGGAGCAAATTTTTTAAATTAACAACTATTTTGATTACCTTTTTAATAGGTTTTTTTTTCTATAATTAAGTATTGAATTTTAAAAGATCATTGAAGTCCAAACAAGAATACTTAAATTGAAAAAGTACCTAAAACTTTGTTTAAAATTCAACTTTTACAAGAAAAACACTATGAACCAATTTAACCGTGAAATATAATATGAAGTAGTCTCTCGGTATTGCCACTGTAAATACAAGCGGACCAGAAGATAGCATAGATTGTTGAAGTCAGAAGTGTATAAACTTATATATAAACTATGCATAATTTGATTTCCACTGCGTCTACTAGTACTATACATACACAATAAATAATTCTAAGTGAGTAGAAGTTATAAGCATGAATTTAAAAAAACTGGAACAAGAGCTTTTTTCTCTTACTTTCCATATAATAATACAATCATCCACTTATTTGGAAAGAGATAAGATAGGCCAATAAATTGGTCTTTTAGACAGTTTTCTAACTAACTAAAATATCCAACATGCGTACACTCTTCTGTATCTAGTCATCATATTTCAGAGTAATTATCATCAATCTCACGTCTCATTTTCTTTTCCTACATACAAACACCATTTCAACTTCCTAGCAGAAGTAGGAGCAGCAGCAATATAGTAGTAGCAAAGTGAATGCACTACAGCTACGGTCACATTCCAATTTCACGAAGGCTACTAGTCCACTTTTCTTTTCCCTTTCCTTCCTCCACCACCACCACCACCATCGCATCACTACGAAAGAATATAATCTAAATTTACTTTTAAAGGAAAGGGAATGATGATGATACTAACCTAAAGTAATAGTCTTTCTGCTCGTAAGCTAAAGTAAGTAAGTATGTGTAAGAAATGAGGAACCACATAAAAGTCTTTGGAAAAAAAGGAAAAGTTTAAGACTATATGTACTAACTACTACTACGCTGTGATTTGGAACTCTAGCCTGGGTTTATGCCCGTTTTGTCAGCTCGTAAACTGCAAAGCATCTACAGTTTTTACGTTCCAGCATTATTCAAACATAGCTTTACTTCTAATTATTGGAAAAACTTTACCACTAAATTTCAAAATATTACGCTCGTTCAGAAGAATATACTTTCTCAACAAATATACTATCGTACTACTACGTTCTAATAAAAGCACTTCGGCTCTTACGTTTCCCCAGCAAAGAAAGGGGCATCATGAATGAATGTGGATATCAGCCATTGTTTGCAATGCATTGTTATCGCACAAGCAGTTTCTTTTGTATTTCAAATATTTTGTACTTTTTTTTATCAAGAAACAACAAAATTTATTGTAATTATTGGATTTAACTTAAAACCATTGGACACAATAAAATAAAATGGTACATTTAACAAATACCACAAAAGAAAGTGCTTTGAAATGAAATTAAAGAGGACATGGCTTCTCTCTTCTTCATCCTTTAAGCAATCACCCTACAATCAGTTTATATATGAAGCTACATGTGTTTACGTAAGACTTAAGTAAGAGTAAGGCGGTGGTGCGTGAGGCTAAGCCATAATAATATTATTTTGGAAGCAACTAACTGAAAAGTTTACAAGAGATATGTACGCTACTAACTGCTACTGCTGCTACCGCCGATTGGTTGTAGGAAATAGGAATGAAAGAGGAAGGAAAGAAAACAACAACTCGTTTTGTACTTGTTCACAAATATTGAAGGTTTTTGGATAAAATGAAAGACAATACTTGTACATTAGTGCATGTGCTCTATCCATTTAGTTTTTACTAGTTCAAGAAGAAGAATGAGACGACGAAGAAGAGACGAAGAGAAGAAAAAAACTATATATAAGTAATTCTTAAGTCATGCTCGTTCATTGCAGAGATTGAAGATAAAATCCCTAATGAGAGACAACATGGGTGGAGAAACAGGCAATAAACTTCAACAAAGACGATTATTGTAGTCATCCCGCGATGTCTTAACTAGGCTTTTTATGAGACTTGTTTTTTCTTCTTTTCTTCTAGTCCTTTATTCTTTTCCCTTTGGAGAAAAGAGATACATAAGGTTACGACATTCTCACAACGACAACGTCTTTATAAGAATATGTATTTCCTTTTATGAGAATAGGAAGAAATAAGGGAGGAAGATGACTTCGTTTCCTTCTACACTTCATCATGCGCTCCACTTCTGCATTCATATCTTGTATATGGATGGATGCCGGAGGGGGAAAAGTCATAAAAATCTATTAAGATACTACTCATACTAAAACAAATTTGATAGTTAAGATACAAGTATGAAAAAAATTATCCGCATATTTTAAAACAAGTGATAGGAAGATGTTAATATCTTTCCTTCATATTCTACTACTACTACATTGCTCTAGATGCAATCGCCGGAGACGATGTGATTGTAAGCAGCACTTAAGAAAACTATGTATTGGGATCAGAATGAACATGCCGCAGACACTCTTACTTTTCTTGACTACTTTCCAGTTTCCTTTTAGCGTAAAAATGCAATTTTTTTACAGACAGGATTGTTTATTTTTATTTATAAGCATATGCCTACTAAAATCAAATTACAAAATGGTAAGTCAACTCAAATCTATTAAAATTAAATTGGAGGGGTAATGTAATACTGATCAGTAATTATAACGTCTCTAATTGTAGAAATATTGGTAATATGGACCTTGTAGTTGCGATTTGTCACAAACATGACATTTTGTTTTAAAAAACCGGCATAACACTTTTATCGTAAAATTTACATAAAGCGGAGAACAACAGCTTTTCTCCTTTTTCTTCCCTTCTAAACAAAAAAAGCCTCTTTGTAAAAGAATCAAAGTGGAGAAAAGGACATAACTATAAATAGTAATACCAGCAATAATAATTTCACTTACAATTACTGTCGTAAGTTGTCTTTTTTTTGCCAAATTCATAAACATGACAAAACAAAACAAGAGTGCGTATACAGATGTAGTAGCATGAAGCAACTCTCATATTTTTATTTTTAACGAAGTTGCTAAACCGTTAAGCTGAACTAATTGTAAGTTTACTCGCATAATATTCTAACATGACTATCGACGTCGCGGACTAACCTAGAATTTTTCGTGATTTAAAACAATCATTTAAAAACATAATACATCAAAATGTACACTGCTGGTCATACTAGGATGGTGATGATAAATGCATTTTGTTATTGCCAGTTTTGTCGTTAATGCTGTAGAACCCATAAGAAAATATAGCACATAAAAATTAATCTTTGCCATGCTCATGTTTACAATCTAGAGACAGCACAAATAACAATGTTGCTTTATTTACACTTTCATTCATCTAACAAGGCACTGTCCATGTCACTCACTCACTCACTCACTCAGTTCAATCGTGCACAGACCTTATATGCTTTCTCTTTTCTCTTCCATCCTTTCTTCTTTATCTCAACAATGAATTGTACTGACCGAAACAAAAAAATACGGTTAGCGTTTACAATACATAAATAAAAGGGGAATGTCAATGTTTTTCAATCTTACACAGCAACAGAAAAAGAAGCAGCAGCAGCAGCGTAGTAATGCAGTGCCACTTGTTTAAACACAATTTCTCTCGTTTAGTATTTTCTCTTCTGAGTTTGCTAGTGCCTCTAAAAAGGATTGCCCCTTAGGCCTACCAAAATAAATACTTACTGTATAGTTTATATATTCATTAAATATTACAAGTTGCTATTGGGGAGTAACGAGAAATGGAGGCAAAAGAAGAAGAGAAAACGAAGCGAAGAAGAGAGACGACTACGTTATAAAAACGGAAACCATACAAGGGGAAATCGCCCAATAAAACCGAATACGGACACTAAAAAGCGGAGAAAGTGATAGTTGTGTGTGTATATTCTCGTTCCATTTCTCATCATCCAATTTCCAGCTACCAACCAACCAATATAATATAAGTTGTTCGTTGTTACTGGAAAAGAAGAAAGAAAAGTAGCCCATAGATTATTTTTACTTTGATCATCTCTAGTGTCTCCATATATTAATCTTAGCAGTCTTTGAATTTCTGCTCTTGTTACTCCTTCTCCTTATCCGGGAAAGGAAGGAAAAGGCAGGAGTGTAGAAGAACAGAGAAAAAGGAGGTGAACAGTGAATTGTGCAGATGAAAAGACATTGTGTATTTATTAGAGCTTATCACATACTTACTACTTTTGCTGCTTCAAGTTTTTTTTCCTTTCAAGAAAAAAAGAAAACAAATACACGACGAAGAAAAATATCCTTGAAACAAGACAACAAACAATTGAAAAAGTCACCAAAAAAGTAACCAGTAAACATTCCTACTTTTTGTAGTATTATATAAAAAAACATTCACCTTCTACATTTTCTTCTTATTTAGAAAGCACCACTACTACCCCTATCCTTTACTCTTTCTTCCTTCTTATGTAAATAATTTTTGTCATCTTTTGACCTAAGAACTGTAAACAAGTATTGCAAACTACTATCAATAATGAAAGAATTAATAAAATGAAAGCATACAAAGTTTTGTCCTTAAACTTTAGAGAGGAAAAGTTGGAATTCTGCTGTAGAGAGTGAGTGTGCGTGTGTGCTCGGCTCACGTCGTCAGCAATGCGTTCTCATTAATGCCATCCCCAGAGCTTAATAGCAAATATTTTATTAAGCAAATAAAATTTTTGAATCATAATATTCCAAAAGTATTAGATTTTCCCTTAGAAATAAAGAAACATTGCATTCTCCATTCTGTTGCTGCTGCTACTACTTGTGCTTTCCACGGAAATCTCATTCAACGTGTGATGTAAGAAACAAGCAAGTTCATTTAAAATTTTCCTAAAAAGTTCATTTTCTTTTCCTTTTATCCTCGCAGAATAAAGCTGAATTTTCTTTTGCACGTCAGTTATAAACGACCACAAGTGTGATTATGATTAATTATCATAACAAAAAAGGGGGAAGTGGTAATTATGAGAAACAAAAAATGTTACATATGAGAAAAATTTTTGAAAAAAACTTCTGTTGAGAAAGATGTGTGTGTGTATAGTTGTAGCAGTAGCCATAGCAGTAATAAATGAGAGCAGCGAAGGAGAGGTGCAAAGCAATAAATTTTAAAAATGCTTGAAACCAGCTGAAAAGTACAATTACCATTTAGTTGATAAAAGCTAGTAAAAATGTATAATTCATCATCTCATTTACAGTGTTGACCTGTCTTCCCATCCCAAAAAACAAGGACTTAACATAAAGCCAGAACAGTTTTTCTCTAGAAGCAGAGTAGCAGCAGCAGCAGTGCTAGCATTTGCTGTAGCAGCTGAAGCCACAGCTACACAGCAGCGGCAGCAGCACAGGAAATGGAACGACCTTCAAAGTTGTAAGAGAAAGTGTCATGGTACAGTAATAAATCATTGTGAATGTACGTATGTGAACTTGCATACAAGAGGCTAAATAAATCCCACATAATATATTACTATAAAACTCTTTTTTGTTACTAGTATAATATGTATAATAATAATAACAATGGGTTTTAGGAATAACATTTTACGCAAAATTTTATTTACTATGTATTCCATTCACATCTATTCCGTTGTTACCACGGCGCGCCGCGCTGCCGTTAGCTTTGGCTTTGGCTTTAGTTCTCATATAAACATTTATTTAATGCATAAATGTTTATGAAAACGTGGAAGCAAAACTCTTACAACAACTCCACTTCTAAATGTCAGCGACTGCTACGAATTTAGCATTTTATCACCAGTAGTGAACAATGGGAGTCATGTTTTTATTAATTTGATGCAAATATTACCACATGTATAATGTATTTATGCTCCATCACATATTATTATCATTTTCCAGCATTTCAACACCCGGATATGCCCCTTGACAATATCAGTTTTAACGAAAATAAATGCCTTCTTAACTTCCATCTATAGATAATAAAAACAACTCAAGGAATAATAATAATAATACGCTATAATTTCCGAAAATTGTACACGTAGTAATATCGTGTATGCTTCTCACACAAACAAAATACTAATTCCCCAAGCCTAGCCTTTGTATTATTATTACTCTATGGTAGTGTAGTAGTATGCATGCCGAGAACAAGAAAATTACTATTTTTATTAGTGCTGCTACTTTCCAAGATAATAGTAAAGTTCAGCGGTTCATTGTTCTACTGGTAATTAGACGTGTACTTTAACACGCTCAAGGGGTTCTAATCACTACAGGACAAATCATGTGAGAGCAATGCCAGCAGAACTTTGAAGAAAACTTACGGCAGTGAAGAATATTATTTTGTGCTGTGGTTTGCAAGTAAATTAACACTAGTTTACAATCTAAAAAACGAGAAGAATAGCTACTTTTACTGTACAGGTTGATGAATATTGTCATCATTAATATTTGGCTCATTCATTCAAAAAAGTAATCCACAAATGTCTAAATTATACATCTTCTTTCTCTTCTCTTCTTTTTCGTAGTACAAAAACTCCTTAACAATAATAATAATAGTAAGAATAGAGAAATGTTACAAAACTTTCTAGTTGCTGCCTAACTGAGTGTTTCCGTTCTTAGGGCAAAAATGTGATATGGAGAATAGTAGTGGAGAGGGAGCAAAAAAAGGAGTGAAAAGAGAGAGAAAATAAGTTAAGAAGGAAAAATAACTTTTGCTTTGCGAACCTACATACGTACGTTCGTTTGAAAACCACTTACTTTCCAATATATACAGAAGAGTAGTCAATAACCATATTATTATTATTATTACTTTTATTCCTTTAAAAAATTCTGAACAAGTAGTACTTACTAGCATTGAGTTACAGTATTGGGTACTTTTCCTTTATATATCAAGATAAACATCCTTGAGGAGGGCCAAGTTTTCAGAATTTTAGATTGACGAATAAATTATTCCGTCCAAAGTCAAGATAAAGAATGGGGGTTGACGGTAATTAATGGCAACGTCACAACAGAAAAAGAAAGTAGAGGGGGAAAGTGGGTGAAAAACTGAATCAAATAATATTTCAAGCTTAAGAAGCATACGCATTTATAATGTAGAAGAGGGTATTATAAAAAACGGGAAGACAAGTTGAGTTGAGTTGAGTTGAAGGCACTACTATTTTACTATAGGATAGTATTTATAAGAATATCATCATTATAGTGCTGCTGCTGCTGCTTTTCAGCTTTTCTCTTTGCTGATGCTGTTGTTGTTGCAGCAGATAGTTTGAATGTTTTCATACACTCCCACTTTCATTTACCCATCCCCGACTTTCCCAAAATCAAATACAGACGATGGAATTTTGAGCACACACACACACACACACACACAAGACATAGAGAGACTGACAAATACTTCACTGGCTTTTTATGGCATACTTTAAATGCTTCTCAAAGTGTGAATAGGCGAGAAAAAGTAAATCCATAGTTTTCACACCGAACGATTTCTCTAATCCTACTTATACAACAATGCAACTAACAAAATAATACAATTTTACAGTTTAACCTTACAATATATTTGGAGCTTGCTGCTGGTGTAAGTTGTTATGTAAAAAAATCAGATTTAAAAACACAGAATGCTGCCGTCTCCACCATATACAAAAAATATTACAATATTTTGATCTATTTTAAGTACTTTAACGTTCAGTGAAAAATATTACTGATTTGTTAATATGTTACTGCCCTATTTAACGCGCAAAGAAGAACGAACGTTGCGTTGTTGGTGTAGGAAGCTATACGCAAGATTTAGGAGAAAAAATGGTACCTAAAGCTAGCCTTTTTTTATGAACGGAAATGTTTCAAAACTTTTTTTTATAAATGAAGTAACGGAACGAGCAGCATTCTACTCCTCTTGCAGTGATATTGAGCAATCTCCTCTCTCTCTCTCTCTTTCTCCCTCTTCTCCCATTTTTGGTTTGAGTTAAGACTGGTGTAATTTTTGTCTGCGTCTAACTTTCATTTCCACTTTGTGCATTAAGCCAAACAAATCCTAAGTTCTCCTTTTTTCATTCTTACATTCAACATGACATGAGGAGATATAATTACAAAACTTTTGCTGAAAAAAGGCATTTTTATTTAACTCTTTTACTTTATTCTCCTCAGCATTTTGTTCTGTGGTGGTCAGAAAAATCTAAAAAAAAGGGAGAGAGAGGTGGATATATTCCAAAAGCTGTATTCAATCCCTCCAGTAATATAATGGTTAATACGTACGTTCATTCCTTCACGGCTGTTGTCTATGTGAAAGAAAGAAGAGAGAGTTGAGTAGAGAACAAAATGATTTCTTGAATTACTAAATGCAGAATAATATCTATACGGTGGCGTTGGTGGTGGTGCTTACAAATAGCATTGAACAACATTCCAAAAAATTTTGGAAAAGAATGCAGTCATTCCACTTTAACTTCGCTTCTACTATGTATGAGGAAACACTTTAACTAACAACAAACCAATTGCTGGAGACGCGAAGGCAAAAAAAGTAACAAGCGAGCAAGGGAGGGAAAGGGAATAGTGGTTTGTTGAATTTATCTATCATCAGCATCAACATGTCTTATACAGAGAGAGAGAGAGAAAAAAAATAGAAAAATAGATAGAAATAGTGGAGAGGACTGAAGGAGGAACAGAAGCAATGGTGTACTTAGCGTAATATTGCAAAAAGTATCTTCTTATCCTAAATAGAAACTCTTTTTCTCTATAAGAACGAGTTGACTGCTTGCCTACTGCTATTCGTTTCTGGTGGTGGTGGTGGCATAAAGTGAGAAAAAAGTGAAGAAAAAACAGAAAAGTCGGAGTCATCCATGCATCCATAAAAAAGCAATGACCATTCGGTGAAAAGGCTAGCATTCAACCCATGATCATCATTATCAACATCACAGTTTTCTTTCTATGTAATTTTCCTCTCCCGCCCGGAACTATTATGTTTACGTTGGTTATATTGGTGGCGGTAGTAGTAGGAGCCTTGGTGGTGGTAGTAGTGGCATTAGAAATAAGTAGAATTAGAGTACGCAGAGTAGAAATGTGTAGGCAGAGTAATGTAAAAGGCACACTTTCATTTTCTCACTTTTTCTCCAAACAACTAGGAAAAATTTCCTAAAAGAACACAAATCTTCTCATGAAAGAAAGTAAATGTAAAGTTTGTAAGTGGAAGTTGTGGTAGCTTCTATAACAGTCACACTAGTCATTTAACTTATTTTCTAGGGAGGAAAGTCTTTCTCACTTAAGTTAGACAAGCCTTTCTCATCTCCTTACTGTGGCCAGTGATAGAAAAAAATCTAACTATTTTTGGCTGAGCAGCAGCACTGACTGAGCAAACCTTACCAACCAACTACCAACCTACCTACCTAGCTAGACAGTAGTAAACTAACATCTGTGTAGCCCTGTCACAGTATCTTCTACTAAAATGATAATGCATATACAAGCATTTCATTTAAGATTACTTGTTTTTTTTAGAGCACAGCTTTCCTCTAATGATTATGTATAAATACTTTACCAGAAATGACCATCTTCTTTCTAATTCTTCTTGTGACGGATCCTTTTTATACGGAACATCATCGATCCTATTCTTCTTCTCCTTCTTAAGACAAAAAAAATCGAGAAAATTCCTAATACTTCAGAGATTAAAAGACAACGGTAACCACGAGCAGCAGAAGCAGTAGCAGCAGAAAGCGATCGTAGCAGTAGAAGTTAGACGAGTGAAAAAGAAAGACCGTCTTTTTTCTCCCTCCTTTTTTATTCCCTTGATGAAAACAAAACAAACTGAAAGTAAAGAAGAACTTTCCTTCACTCATTCATTCCCTCCTTTTATGCATCTGTGCTTCATCAAACACCGCGTCTTAGGTACTTACACAAACCCATTTTATCGAAGCAAGGAAGAGAAAAAATCAACGGCATGGCAGCACCACCGTAGTAGTAGCAACGAAAGCAGCAGCACAGCCCCAGCAACGCAACGTCAGTTTATGTGAAGCCAAAGGTTTACTGTGCAGCTTTCGTACTCACTTTTCTTCTTTTTTATCAGCTTCATAATGTCAGCTTCCAAGTCACTCAGACAGTCAGTGATGTGAAATCATCATCGGGTCACCAGCATAATACTAAAGTAAAAGATTGCCATGTATGAAATGAAAAGAAGGTACTATTTCTTATGTACTATAGAAAGAATCTTTATAACTGACGATAGTATTAAGTTCCCTTTTCAGACCATATTAAGCCTATTGTATTTGCATAAGAACCTAATAAGTTAATCTTTGATGTTCTCAAATTTACGTAAGAAGGATTTTGCATAGCATTTATTCATTCACCCTTTCTTCTATTGAAATTTTATTGAAACTTAAAACAGCTAAAGACAAAAAAATCAATGAATAAAACGTATCAAACGGAAAAAAAGATGAAAAGGCAGCGGGCTCCGCTATACCTTATGAATTTATAGTACATCCTTGATTTTCGTATCTGTAAAGTAAATACCTTGAGAATTAAAAACTTACTAAAAAAACCGTAAAGTACGTTTTAAAAATTTATGATTTTTTCTTAAGAATTTGAATGTGCTCAGTGTTAGTATAATTATGTTTACGTAATTAATTTGTAATGGGTACATTGCCTCAAGGAAAAATACGTATACCAATGTAAGCAAAAAACCAAGCAATGTCACTTTTTCATAGGCCTGTGACATTTCCTTATTTTCTTCTTAGAAAAAGTAGAACTCAAAGGAAAGCGAATCAGATAAACGAAAATGTCAAGAAAAATTGATCCTCCACATCAAACGACAGCTTTTTCTCTGCTGCTACAACTACTACTTCTACTACTACTACTACACAAATCAATATTTCATTTTTCACTTTATCTAGTTTTATTCAAAAGCAATAAAGGAAAATCCACGCGCATTTTACCTGCATAATATGTGTGTGGGCAAAGGCACAGTAAAATACCCACACACACACACACACACACACACAAATACGAGCTGAATTTCTCAATCGAGAATCGCGATCACTGTTTGCGTTCCTAAAGCCGATGATATTTTGCGGTAGAATTTGCTTCTGTAGTATTTTTATATGTCATTTCCAGACGTACTACTTTCTTCCAGTAGTAGTAGTAGTAGCGGTACAACAGCCGTATATAGTGTTCAACACCATGAAGCCGGAAGATACATAAAAAAGAGTCCCGCGAATAATATATCTTCTGTCCATTACCTAGACCAGAATAAATCTTATGAATGCCAGTGCTGCTTCCCTTGCTTACTCACAGATCTGATTCACAACTTCAGCAGTGAGGATAAGCAAGCAACACGAACAAAATGATTTACAATAAAATAAAATATATTATTAAAGCGGGGATTTTTCCTTTAAACTATAAACCATATATACCTAAGTATAAACAATTCTATAAATTTCAATAAGAAAATCAAGGATAAAACGACAATTTCTTTGGAATGCACTACGTATCATCAATTGTTGTACGTAGGTCAATAAGGATTTTTTTCAATTAATTCCAAACAACTTCAATCTATCAGCATTACCATGTAGTAAGTAATCTTTATCTCCAACAACGATTATATTTTACTCAATTGTTGCAACATTTAAAGGAAAGGAAAGAAAAAAGATTTATTGAGAATTGATTTTGAATTGTTTTGACTTGGAGTAGAGACCAATCCCTTACAGTTTACCCGTTGGACTTTATAGCCGAGGCGAAGGAATCTCTCTCTCTCTCCCTCCTGTTTCAGTTAAATCCTATGAACCTCTCTGTAAATGTGTTGGATCTTCCTCCTAATACTATTATCATTGTTATGTTTATTATTATTATTGCAACTTGTTTAGTTTCTTACATCCGTCGAAATCAGTGCACAAATAAAATTCTTTTTTGTCGTTGTCGTTGTCCTCGTCTTCGTAGTAAGTTTATGTATGTATGCATGTATGTATAAGACTTTACTTTGCTTACCATTGCTCTGCCGCCACCGCCGCAGCTCAACGAACGTTCTTTTCTTCTTCTTCTTCTCTCTTTTTTTTTACTGATATCTCTGATGACGAACTATGTTCAGCATGAAAAAGCAGCATAGTAACAATTTGGGAACTTTGCCAAGCGAAATGAACTAGGAAAATCCACTGAGGATGCTCCCTTTTTTGCCTGAATGAGTTAAGAGAGACAAGAAGAGTCGTTTCTATATTCGCATCCTTTCCTTCTCCTCCTCCTCCTTCTACTATTTTCTTTTCTTTCTTTAGGTAGTTTTCTCAATTTTCCCTTTCACAAGCAGCGGCGGCAGCCCCACATGCTCTTTTGAATATACATATATTAGTAATATTATTTCTTTCGATCTTTCTCTTTTTAGCTTCCAAAACATAACATATAGCACAACATCATCCCACAGTCGTCGTGAAATTGTCACTGGTACAGCACCAACATAATAGCAGCAGCAGCAGCGGGGCAAAGTTAACGGAACAAGAACAACATAAATATGTATAACAAATAAGCGGATTTTTCCTGGCTGCTAATGCTACTGTCATGTCATCATAACTTAACTAGTCTACTAAATACAAGCATTGATTACATTTTGTTATGCCATTCGCCCATTCATTTATTCTTTTCCTTTTTCCGCTCCACTGGCTTCCTAATGGATCCGACGTGGTTTATGTACGTAACAAATAATGTAATCACAATCCTAGAAATTATTGAAGATACATTCATTACTCTCACTCAATCCGCCTGTCTCTACAGAAAAGGTGTCACCGGATCTAGTAACTCTCCTTCTCTCTCTCTTTCTCTCAGCGCGAAAGGTGGTATTCTCAAATTTGCTTTCTCTAGTAGTAGTATTTGATTTCTACAACAACGTAACTCCCAATTGATGATACTCTCCCTTCCAATAAAACAATAAAGGGCTAACAAACCAGGTGGGAACTAACGCGTAGTAAGAAAGGCGTAATATATAATCCTTTGATATGTAGAATGGTTAATTTTCTCTGACATACGCAGGAAATTAGAATGAGAAGTAATCAATTTTATATTAACGCTAGCTTTTGCTACTGTACTACATGCAAAGGAGAGGTTGGATACATAAGCAAACAGAAAGAGGGTCAGACAAAGTCATCTAAAAGTTTGACTTACTTTTGCAAAGTTAGCTCATTATAAACGGCAACGGTATATCGTTGTTGTTTGTTTGCTGGAAGTCGTAACTTCTGATACAAAATACGCGAAACAAAGTAAGCAATGAACCTCGTCCGACTCCCTTTTGTCGTATCCGCTTACGTAATTGAGAAAGCAAATTACATACATGATTGCGGTTACATTTGTCACGATGGTCCTTGTTGAAAATAATTTCTGTTTGTCCTCCCAATTATCGTCCTCAGTAGCTCAGTAGTCTCATTGATATTGATTGCTTGGACAGTAAAGGTACTTTGCTTAAATACTGACTTCTAAGCATTCGCTACTAAAGCACATTCACAATTCTAAAGTGTTTTTAAATGTATTATCCCGTAGGTAAATATAAATGCTATTTGGTGTTTCGTGTAAATACGATAAAGCAACGTTTAACAAAAGTAACTTCATTTGCTCTTAATGAAGTTTCTAATAATTGAATGAGGCGGACCAACGAGCGGTTTTTAGTTTGGTTTATCTAATTGTATGCATAGGTTGTGTACTGACAACTGATGTGTGTAATTACAGATTGAATAAAACGAGTTATCGAAATACAATTAAAATCTTAGTAAAATTTGTGACTCTTTACTATAACTATTACAAGTGTATTGTTTTCAAGTTTTGACCATGAACTGTCTCAGCCTATTTTACTTAACCT
Source organism: Lepidocyrtus cf. sotoi NNG-2020 (assembly GCA_027744475.1). NCBI lineage: Eukaryota > Metazoa > Arthropoda > Collembola > Entomobryomorpha > Entomobryidae > Lepidocyrtus > Lepidocyrtus cf. sotoi NNG-2020. The sequence continues at coordinate 7,130 of JAHZNJ010003001.1, read as the reverse complement.
TTGTTGTTGTCGCTGTTGTTGTTGTTGTAGTTTCTTTTAGTTTTACAGACAAACCGTTAAAATGACTGAAACATTTTCATAAATCAGCTTCGCTACCCACCAATAATGCAGCTTATAATACCATACTATACGATAGATAGTTTGCTTTAATACGCTATTACATCGCAATAAATAGTGTTTCCTGTCAGATTATTGTAAACCAAGCGAACTGCGTAAATAAAATAAAGCTGATGTGACTATTATTTCTTTTGCAAGCAGGCCGAACAAGAAATTCAGCTGCCAACAAAAATAACACTAAAGTGAAGGACGGTCTTAGCAGTACAATTAAAACTACATTGTTGTTTAGCTGCTATCGTACTATGCTATAATAAATGAGTGGAAGGAGGAGGCTATGTACCCACACAGCGCAACACAGCATCACCAACCAAACCAACAAAGTACAGAAGAAAGAGAAGAAGAAAAAAACGTCAGAAATAGCAGTTGGCATCATCTAAAACTTTTTACCGGAAGAGTAGACAAAACTTCAGTATCCTTCCTTTTAATGTTGTTATTAGAAAAGAAGAAAGAAAGTCACATTTTCACTTAAATTTGTACTTAGTTTGTATAGTATAGTGTCGCAGCAACAGCAGAGATTAAGCGTTAAAAAAGCAAATACACCACCTATTTCACAGTGCCAATTTCAATTGCAGACTTTCTCCGCTTCGTTCCCATACTACTGCCCGCTCTGATTGGTACAAGAAGGCTACACACAGCAGCAGAAACAACAACAGCGTGGATCCATGCCTATATAAAGACATGCACGTTTTCATTACCACTCTTTCTTTGGCTCTTTTTTTACTTGTACGTTGTACAACGAGTAACGTCATGGCATGGCATTGTCAGAAATTTAAGAGCATAAAAATAGTACTCGTAGTGGATCGTAACGTAACATGGATATTAATGAGAAACCAGGTAATTAAAAAGGAATTTGTGTACTACAAAACGGCGCTGAATTGCATTAAAATTTTACAGTTATTTGAATCCAAATTAAAAATTTTTTTTAGAACGGTACTTACGTTTCCCATTTAAAAGGTAAACAGATATGTGTCAACACAGTAATTTTCTGATCATCTGTCTTTTCGTTGTTATAGTTAGTCTAGTAGTTGGCTGAAAAAAGGTAGCTTGGTGGCGGTGGTAGGTGGTTAGGGTATTATGTCTATACTGTAGATGGAAGTGTATCATGCCATGTGCCAACAAAACTACACAATTTTAACGTTTGCAATAATTTTCAATGGTAATTTGCTCATTATTAATAGCAGCCTTGTATAGCTGTTTACAAGTGTGGTTCACACTTGGCAAGTTAGATGTTTTCTTCGCTACACAGCGGAAGATTGCTCTATATAACACAATATTATTATATAAGCAGAACAGTGGACTTTCTGTTTTCTTCGCCCAACATAATATATAATTAAATGATATTTTTTATATATAGAGTTTGGCAATCGCCGCTTTTCTTCCTAATTTCTTAAAATATACGGAATACGGATACATGTTTCTTTGTATGGATGTATGGCGGTTATGTTATAAGAATAAGGCTGGCGGTGCGGTGCTGCTGCTCTGGCAAGGCAAAACCGAGCATTTCTGCGAAGCTTCTAGATGAAAAAAAACTCAACCACTTTTCCATATTTTATTTAGCTCGTGTGTCGCTAAAGATCCGAATGCTTCTTGGAATTGTTTCTTCCGTATACAGAAAAAGAAAACGAAGGACAATCAAAAAGAAAGAACGGAAGCACTAGAGACATCTAATTAAGCATCATTTAAAAACTGGCGACTAAGAAAAATTGTAGTAATTATGCTGTAATACGAACATTTATCTTCTCGCTGTAGCTACCAAACGACAACCATCGTAGTAGCCTTTGTAGGCTGTAAGTAAAGTATAATATGGAAACGAGAATCGCTATCTAAAGAGAACCGAGGATGAAAAACAGATCTACAGCAGAGATGCAAGCAACAAATAGGACAGGAGGATATAAATAATAAAAACGTTTCTTACATTAGAATTTAGGCGTTAAAGTCGTCATTAAATATAATACAAAATCTAGAGAAGAAAAAAAAGTTTTGATGTAGATATTCTAAAAATCCGAATTGAATATTTTCAAACGAATGCTTGTTACATAATAATAGAGCAACTTCCGCATACTATTTATATTAGGTACTTACGCTCCTCTTAGACACGTGTAGATTGACGAGACTTTACAAAGTTAAAATCCAAACGATCTAAATCCACAAACTTTTTTATACTCGTTGCTTATATTATTAAATTATTATGATATGATATAAGTAGAAATGGCATAAATTTCACGATCACCAACCAAGTAAGCATGTACCTACACTCTATAATACTAATTTGTGCAAGTGGATGAATTCCTCAGAAAAAAATAAAATTGATTACTCAAGTGGCAATAAGGGGACTCTATTTCGAGAAGTTCAAAGCGATTCCAATCAAAGAAGTTCTCAATTCCAACTAAACAGTTATCCATCCATCCACCACCTTCTCACAATTTCTACATCCCCGAACATATACATATTCCTCCTCAGAATGTTGGTATAATGGTTTTTCCCTCAACAAATTACGTAGGCAATATATATAGTAAGTATCTTTGATGGGAAGGAGTAAATTCATTCACATTTAAGTTTGAAGAGCTGTATTTTTCCTGTTAGGATTTATGACATTTCAGACTTCATTAGGATTCAAAGTGGTATTCCACTTTTTCCCTGAACAACATTCTCCCGTTATAAAAAAATCCGTCTTACTTAAAACATACGCTGCTAGAATACGCTTCCTTGATTCTGTAAAGCATATTATAATATAGTATTACATCAACAGCAGTAGCAGTCGCTGGAGTAGAAAACATTCCTTTATTCGCTCTGTTAATTTATTTTTTAAACGGTAGACATATTTGAATAAGTAAAAATGACGTTGTCAGAGAGAAAGGCATGCTTTCTTAAGTGATACGGCCTTGAAACACAAATACATGCCGCTATGTGCCACAGAGATTTAGAGATTTGTTTCTTGAGCTGCTCTTGTGCTACTTTTGATTCTTAACTGGAAAAAGGGGACAATATGCGGGGGAAGAATTTCTAAACAAAAATCAATTTGAACAAAATAAGGATATGGAACGGGTAATATAAAGGGTTGGAAAAAATATAATACATCTGTTTATACGATTTTATAATATTGCCTAATTGATTTCCACCAGTTTTTCATATTAACGGATAGAAAACTATTGTGTTTATTATTTCAGTGCTTACAAATGTTTGATTTTTAAATAATTTTGCTCCGTATGCTTAATAAAAACGGCTAAACTTCTAATCGTATTTGTTTCTAAAATATCTAAATAGAAACACTACACTTCACAATATACCACACTAATTCTTTACTGTAACTTAAGCAAAATGGATCCGGCTCGTATATTCAACAATAAAAACAACAAAATAAAAATATGGTTGAATAGGTTTCCATTTTTTATTTTAAAAATACAACATGATTTCTTTTAGAGATTTTTTTCTTGCTTTTTTTTAAAAAACTGAGCCATATTTTTTCTACGAAGCAACAAAACTTTCCACCCTTTCTCGTCCCTCCTGATTGATGAAAAATGGGATTTTATTCATTTTGTATGAGAGGGCGTGTATAATACATGTGCGACATATAAGAAGTTAAAAAACAGTTTGTGCTTTTAATGTTTCCTATATATTTCAGCAGCACAAAAGTCAATCCCTTTCCTGTCATTCTAGTACGGATGCTTCGTATGGAAATATAATATGTAACTGAATAAAATTTGGTTAAAATTTGAAGTCGTCTGACAATGAGTCCCACGATTCCTGCCGGTTAACATACTTGGCATGTTATACCGGTATGCATGCATTCCCATCATCATAATCGTCATCAACATCATCATGGCAACAGTTTTTTATTCTGGAAGAAAGAGAAAGTTCATAGGAAAAGAAAATGAAAAGACAAAAAAAGATATTTCCTTGGGAGTAGAATAGTAATAATAATATGTGGGAATAGTAGTAGTAAAATGCAAAGTATTTTACCGATCTCGTTTCTCTATGATAATCACACACCGTCATCACCGCCGCTGCTTCCACCTTTTCTAGTTTTTTGTCTGTGACGAGTAAAAGAAGCGAATCAAATCAATTCACACTAACAAACTCATTGCAAACCATTCATGTTTGTAATAATGGAGCTACATTGAAAACCTTTGCGTTGTTGGTTGGTATAGTGATGGTGATGCGATGGCGTTCTACATTATTCACGTTAAATTATTCGAGTTCACTGACTGCGCTATTATGACAGTTTTGAAAGACCTTTTCCCAATTTTCTCTTTTTTATTTTATTAAGTCCTCAATTGATACTTATTATTGCCCTCATTCATAGAAACTGTTACACAAAAAATAAAACGAATATTTTTACCCTTTTAAATATATTAACAAAAATCTAAAAAGTATTACGTATTTAATAAAGTGCTTACGATATAAAAACACTTTCTTCATTCTTTCAATTTCTCACTTTCAACTTTATATAAGAAGAGGAAGAAAAAGAAGAAAAAGAAGGGATTCAGTAAAATGTTTATTGCCAACAAAAGATTATGACGGCTCTTCATGCCTTGTATGCACAAAACATCAAACTTTTGGAACATTTCACTTTCACTTCGTTTTCAAAGTGCTTACTTCTCCTCTAGTCTTTTGCTTGCATCATCACATCTCCAAAGTAGTAGAACATGTAGCTTATATAAATATATACAGAGAGAAAGAAGAAGAGGAAAAGAAGAAACCTACGCACACAAGTCCCAAGCTTCTTCCATTTTATGACAACCTTCATTTAATAAAATAAAATTACTCTCTCTGTGTGTGTGTGTGTGTATGTGCACCAAAACCGAAGAACCTATTTTGTGTAGCAAGTTTTTTGTAGTGATGTGATGTGATGATCAAATATAAACGTATGGTGCCTTCAAGAGAAGAATAGCGTCCATAAAAATTGACAATATAAAATCATAATCTTCAGTGGGAAATGAGTGTCCACATGGCAGCTTTAGGAAAGGGGTTTACTACTACCAGTAAACATAAAAATTTGTACTTTTTCAGATCTTTAAATAAGTTTTGTTGTTTGCTGCGTGTAGTATGTACACTTTCAGAAACAACCTACTTTGGCTTTCCTTTCCTTTTTCCCCACATCTAGGGAAATAGGGAACGAAAGAACGACATGACAGAAAGCAACAAAGACATGATTATATAATGATGAGATGGGGAAAGTGGAATTGGCGTGATGGTCATCATAAGCTAGAGGCTAAAGTATGGGAATAATACTTTTTTTTAGCTGCCAGTGAAAACATAACAGCAGCACTCAATCTCGATGTCTCGTAGATAAACATGACTATTGTCAAAATTTTACATAAATTTTAACGAATCTCGTTATATCGTTGGATGGTGTGAAGATCTACTGCCACCGCTGCTGTTTTTGCGTTGCTGCGCATTTCATATTAACGATACTGGTAGCCTAATGCGGGGAAGTGTTAACTGCATTTATTATCATGATCTTTGCTTTGCTCGCTGTTGTGTTTTTTAAGAACACTTTCTTTGTCACAATTCATTACAACGTAGGAAGGAAACTAAACATCCTACTGCTGTGTGTGTATGTAATGTGTACTATTTATAAACAAATTACGGACGAAAACTGCAGCAGCAACAAGACGGAACAATTAAATTTATTACTTGAGTTAATTTAATTTGTAAATTTTCTGTTTCAAGAGTAACTGTTTATGTATATATAAGCTTCCTTCGTTTCTGCAAAAATGTGCCTAATTCTAGCTACATTCTTTTTATTAAATCCTTAAAACGCACAATGTGAATATTATGCAGAAGAATTTACAGGAAGGGAAAACGAAGAGAGGAAGTACGTGCTATTTACTGTCGGAGGCATTTTTAAGCACTTAGCAAACCTACTTACTTACTGAGAACTAATAAATTTTCCATTTTTATATTTATCATTACTTTTATTGTTAACAATGAATAAACAAAATGAAGTACTTAAAAAATGAAGCCAGTGTACTTACATATTATTATTTTGTTTTTCGTAAAGAAGAAGGGTAGAAGCCACATGACCTACACTCAAGGTAAAAGTGGTAGTAAAGCATATTACTAATAACGACAACTGAGAGAAATGCAAGATAAAATGGAAAATGGGTTATGGTTAGGCTCTATCCATAAAATTATACATAGTACGAAGAAAATCACCAAGAGTTATGATGAAAAGTAATAAAATTAGAGGATTCCTTTTTGTCTTTTTCTAGTTTTTCGCAGACTCCCTTAATACTTTAATCTAGCATTCTGTTTTACAAAAACGTCCTTCCTCCGCCGTCTTTTTCTTCTTCTTCTTCTTCGTTGAGGGAAGAGCAGTTTACAGAAGAGTACGGACTATATAATCGACTTACTCGGAGCAACGAATAAAAAAGGAAAATAACTGTACATAATATTATTATACATGTCGAAATTCTTCTCCGCGATAGAAAGAGAATCCAGAGAAGAGTTTTTTTTACTACCACTTGAATCATGGGAGTGACTGATGACTATGTCTACGACATCAAATAAAAATGACGAGGAAAACGCGACACTCTTTATTACATATTCTATCATTTTGTTATACGATCCCACTTTCCTTTCCTCCATTTCTCTTTTTTTTAAAACCAAAAGAGAACAAATAAAATGGAATACAGAATCAGCCGGAGAGTAACAGTAGAAAGTAGAGACGGTCTTAAAAGTACTAGAAAAATTGAATTGTTTTCATCTGGACGTTCAAGTGACTACACTATACAATTGCATAATGTTTAAATATCTGTAGAAGAAGGAAAAAGAATATTCACTTCATTGTCGCTGTCTTTTACAATTCGGCGGTTGCATACAGAGACAAACAAAAAAAGTTTTTTTTCCTTTTCCTTTCCCCCTCTACTTTTTTAAGATCTTTTTTTAAAGAGGAGCGAAAAAGAAATGAATGAAATTAAATTCCCTTTGGATGAGACTCGAAGAGTTTTCAAATCGATTAATCACGATTAAACCCCACCAAACCACAAAAAAACTTGCTAGCGGAGTCA
>JAHZNJ010003000.1:0-11963 GCA_027744475.1 Lepidocyrtus cf. sotoi NNG-2020 | reverse complement strand
ATCTATCATAAGTTATAAGTTATCATAACATGTATGCTGGTGCTGCTGCTGCTGCTGATGCACTCTCCTCTCCTGCTACAACAGCAACAGCTTTATGCAGAAAAATCTCAGAAAATAAAGAACAAAGAAAAGGGGTAGGGGCAACGTGGAATTTATTATGAAGTTATGAACCAACAACAACATGACTATGACGCGACGCTATGCAAAATTTGATCAGAGCTTGACTTTTTGGCGTTGCTTCGTGTGTGTGATGAACCAACAAGTAAGTAATCTAATCTGTTGCATTTCCGTATCAACTAAATACTAACGGTAGTAGTACATGGGTATGTAATCTAATCGTGCAAAAATTGGTGAAAATTTATGACATTGTGGAGTATAAATGACGAGATTTCTTATTAACGAGTGTGAGAAAAATTAAATTATGAAAGGAATATCTGAAATTCTTCAACCAATTTCTCGGTATAATGACTTGCGTAAACTGGTACATTTTTCGACAATAAATTCAAAATCAAGTTGAATTCGATTGAATTGGTTTCCTCAAGAGAATAAATATATTCTTGAGTGACAGCAGTGGTGTGCAGTGACAGTCAATATTAACTGTCAGTCTCTATAATATACTAGAAGATGGACTGCGTGAAACCCGAACCTTAGACGATGTTATGTTATTTTATCTTTCATTATTATTTTTATCATTAAGGTAGGTAAATACAAGGTCGTCTTCGTTTTACTCGCTTTTTGTTGTCTTCCTCCTTCTCCAAAAAACTGATTGTGTAAGCTTCAGAGGCATAGATATTTTTGAACAATGATGATAAAAGTGATGGGAATGATGATGACGAGGTAGAAGATCCAGAAGAAGACGGCAACAGTTTGTGATGTAGGAACAAAGCAAAACAGTAAAATGAGAGAAAAAGTAACATAACAACAACAAAACATTAAGGGACAAGTGCATGTCATTCCAGATGAGAGGAGGCTGAGTTTTCATTAACGATAACATTCAAGGAATATTATTATTGCATGGACAAAAGAAGGCAACTAAAAGGAGAACCTGCTCCTGCTCTTCTTCCCTTTCCAACCAAAAACAACTTTTTTGAGCTTTGAGAGAGAGAAAGAGAGCGAGAGTGGGGTAGAAACAGCCACCAAGAAGGAATCTCTTCTTTCTTATAAAAAAGGCCGAAGAAGCTTAGAGCAATGGAATGGCACGGCAAAAAAATGCTGTCAGGTGAAGAAGATCTTTTAAGACGTAAATGGGAACGGATGGAATGGAGGTAACTGGAATTTTTGGTTGTTGTTGTTGCACAACAATAAATAGAATTTACTTTGAGTCAGTCATGGCTTGCTGGTGTGGTAGTAGTGGTAACGGTTTTGTAAAAAGGTCCTGGTCTTTTTTCTTTCTTTTCGCTTTTGTAATCACCGAAGAAACACTTGAAGCTCCTTTAGAGTAATCATCATCTCATCGGAGGTTGATCAAGGAGGAGTAGCAGAAGCAGAAGGCACACTGTATATTGCCTTCTTTTTTTCTTTCTTTTACGTATACCAACTTGACTCTCTCAGCTAAGGTGACTCCATCATTTCATTATTGACCACCACTACAAAACGAAACGATGAACAAGCAAGAAGAGGTTTCTCGAAAGACAGAGAGAACCAAAGTCAAGTCTCCAGCAAGATCAAGTCTGATGATGAAGCTCACTCAGTCCTTTTCAAAATGAAATAAAAGAATCTGACTGAACAAATCTTCTAGCCTCCTCCTCTCAATATCCCTTTTCTTGTTTCTTTTCCAGGTAAATTGTTATGTACTGAATTTTACCTTCTTCCTTTTCAAATATCATCCCGCATCATTATTATTCTTTCTTAGTTTCTCAAACCTCATAAAATGAGGTGGGAAATGAAGATCTGACTTATTTTACGGCACTACTGCTCCTGCTTGTACAAAAGTCATTTTTATTCCTATCAAAGAAACATTCTTGCCTTTCTTCTTTATACAAAATCACTTGTCTCACTGCAAGCCGTAGCTAACCTTTACCGACGACGTCCGTCCCTCCGAAGATTTGAAAGGACCTTCTTCAGTAAATAAAAAAAAGCTACACGTATGACTCAAGATTTAGTTGAACGCTAATAGGGTTTTTATTTTTGTTGTCGCCAAAATAAGTAGTGATAGGAACACGGGAACGAGTTTAACAATGGGCACTGAACATTGTACAAAAAATGTTATTGCAATAATAAAGCTTGTTCGGAGAAAGGCAATGACAATTAAAAGAAGATTCTTTTAAAAAATAAATTCCGTCCTGATGGCTTCTTTTTATGTTGAACGTTTTTGCTTTCCAACATATTGCCATGTTCCATGCATAGCTAATTGTTGAACAAACACGCTACACACAACAGCAACAAACTAGAATACAAAAGCAAACATTTTCGCGTTGAATAAGAAACGAATAGAAAACGGTTCTTTGTTTCCTTTTATATAGTTACCTTTGCATATAAATTCCCTTGCTAGCAAAAGCCATTATTGAACAATCCCTTTATTTTTTTATTTTTATGTATTTTTCCCCTTACCAATCTTTCACCAGCTAATTGGTGACAACTCATTGTTGAATTAAGAACATTATGGAACATTATGTTGGTCACCTTCTTTATCCTCTGTATTTACTAGAAGGGATTTCTAAAAGAAAATGGGTCTTGCTTGTTTCTTGGAAAAAAATAGAAAGTATAAAATCAGTCCTTTGAAGCACATAGATTTTATAGTATGAATAATATAATTCTAATGATGATGAGATGATGCTAATGCGCTTTCCAAACTATTGCGCAATCCTCATTTTTCACTCCTTATTTCATTCATATCAAATTTCTTCCGTCAACTTACCAAAACATTGTTTCTTCATCGTTTTTAAGTTATTTTCATTGCGGTAGCTCGTTTTTTATACAAACAAGATAAGCCATCATATTTTCAACCCTTCCTACTTCATTGCAGCCAGCTAGTAATCGTAACCTGCATCACTGCGCTGCGATAACCTTCTGACTGCTTAAAAAAGTTGGAAGCATTCACACAGTGAAACTTATAAATCTCGGTTTCCTCAAAAAAATACTTTCCATTATGTATGAATTATACATAAAATTATATTATTATTACATTATGTAAAAAGCATTTTATTTTACAGCCAGTTTTCCTTTCTTTCTCTTCGTGAAGGGATTACAAGTGGTGGGGAAAAAGAAGAAGTGCTGTTGTGTTGTGATTACTTATGATGACGATGATGATGATAATGATAAGTGAGAAATCCTTTTGAATAAAATCGTTTGCTTTTTAAATAGGATTCCTGCTAAAGACTCAGGTACAGCTAGAGCTAGCTAGTGCACAAGAGCATTGTTATTCCGATTACTTTTATTATTTTGAGTAAATGGTATTGCATTAGTAGGACATTACTGTTCTGTTCTTCTCCTTTCGGCCGTCTTATCCTTCCTCCATGAAAATATAATTACAGAATTGTTGTTGTTGTTGTTGCGTGAAACGCTTATTCCAACACAAGTATGTATACTTCTCCTCTTCTCACATAAAAGTATGTAGATATAGAAAATATGACCAGGATCATAAAAAGGTAAGAAAAAAGCGGAAAATGAGTTAGAGAGAGAGAGAGGAAGAGATAGAAAGGCTTGTTGAATGAGACAATGGAATTCGTGAGCTGCTTCATGAGTTATGTGATATGTTAGTGGACTCCCGACCTACCCCTCGTTCTTTGTCCGTCATGATGACGGTGCTGATGCTGCTGCTGATCAAGTAAAAATTGTGTGTGATGTACGCAGGACTAGGAAATATTGTTTGAGGCAGTGAGGCAGTGAGGAAGAACGACTTTTTATGGACGATGAAAGTGGAAGCTGCCTGAATAAAGAATACCTCCTATTAACTACACGATTTTCCGGGATAATATTTTTTCAACTCGTCTAAAAATTTCATCCCAGTCAGTAGTCCCCTTTTTGGAAGCTGAAACTGACTACTGCAACTGATTCCTATTAGAGTAGTATGTAAAATAGTTGGTTCGTTGGTTGGGAGTTAAACTGTATGTAACGTTAACAAACTAAATATAGGTATGCATAATTTTTTTATAGGTATTATGACTTTTCAATATGGTCGAATTTAAACCATTTTTTGCTACTTCAGAGAGAAGAGGGAGAAGAAAAAATGTTGAAGAGGTGAAGGAAAGGAAGATGCAGATACACAAAAATGGGAAACCCTTTTCTAGTACTCTTCCCGATCCAAAATCACACAATCCTACCTCAACCTTTTTATCGGTAAGTAAGTAGGTATGTATAGAGTTATATATTATACTGGATATAAACAAAACTGCGTATAATGATGCACTTTGAATTCTTCTGTTGTGGTGTTTAGATTTTTTGGTATGCTTAATAGTCATTCAGCTCATTGTTATTATTATTATTACTATTTATATTCAATCCAACTCGTTGCATTCTCACACGAACAAATCCATCGTTTCATTAAGTCTTCGGATAGAGTTTGCTTCGTCCTTAATTTTTTAATTTTAAATTTCAGTGATTTGCTGCAACAGCTTCTGCCAAGTGTTAGTGGTGTGGTAGTACTCTTTGTAGGGATCATCATCTTCCCTTGATCAGAACCTTTTTGGTTGCATGAAATCTCTACAGTTAGACCAGTACAGGTAACAACAACTTTACTCCTGCTTCTGTTTATCCTCCTCCTCCTTCTTCTCTTCTTCATTGTTATTTTCCCTCTTTTGTTTCTTGAAATTCCTTGAAGAAGTTTCTCTCTGCTTCAGCTTCATAAAGGTTGTTAGCAACAATGCATGGAAGTGCTGGATTTTGGTTATAAAAAATAAATTCCGTCTCGTCTGGATGCCGATCCTTTTTCTGGATGATGATGAGAATGACGCTTTGCTTCCTAACTCTGATTTCTTTCATACGAATTCAAGCTCCTGTGATTAACAATAATTTTAGATTGGCTGACTAACCAACTGACTGAGTACCGGACTGAAGAAAACGGGCCATTTCTATATAGGTAATAATAATATTATATATACTCTAATAAAAGTATTTTTGTTCAGTTTATACCAAGCTAAACTGACTCATTCTCTTCTCCCCCTTCATCTCTCTCTCTCTCTCTCTATTCTCACCATCACTTTGTATTGATGAATCTCCGTTTTTTACAGAAAGAAAATGAGAGAATGATTGAGGAGGGTTCTGTTCTTTCAAAATAAAGTGATGCTTGTGTGATAAGAAGGGTAAACTGGACTAATAATAAATAATCTTTTTTCAAACATTTTTTTATCCTTCAAGGGAGCAATGAAAGTGAATTGGATTGACTGGAAGCAATAATGTTGACTTGTTTCTACATTTTCATCTCATCCACTACATTATTCGTTTTCGCAGATCTCTTCTTTCCCTACTTACATTAGCTTTTAATGACTGGCTGCTCCTTTAAATACATTTCTCGCTCTCCGACATTATTGCATTCAACTTATAATTTCTTCACCTGCCTGAATTCCTAAAAAACAAGAGTGTCAGAAAAAGATTTCGGAATGAAAGGGAAAAGGTGAAATTAGTTTTTGTTAGAATTTCTCTGGAAAAGTGCTACTCACATGAAAGAGTTAGAAATTTAATAACAACTAGGAAAAAGGAAAACAAAGAGAATCATTACAGCAGGGCTATCGCTCTGCTCCTGCTCTCTGCTCTTGTTACAATATTCTCCTTTCATTCTTTTTCATCTACAAAAATAAAAAAAATGTACCTGAAATGTAAGAGAGTCCCGTGGAAATCAACATTTTTTTTTTGTTTTTTATAATAAAAATTACTCTTTTTTGTCCTCCTGTTGTGGTAAATATTTATGTGGTCATCTGTGGTAATGTGTTCTGCTGCCGTTTCTGGCTTATGTTTGTTCCTTGTGTGTGTAGTGGTAATAATAATTCTCTTCCGAATTCCATTGCGTACTCCTGTGGATTACCCCACACAAGAAGATGATCGATTATGTCTTGGCATTAAATAAAAGGCAAAGCAGTGCAGAGAGCTCCCTATTATTACATTTTTCAAGATAGAGAGAGAGAGAGAGAGCAATCTACTCATCTCTCTCTCTGCTTTATCTATATGTGTTTTTGTATTCTTTATCCTTGTCGGTGAAGAAGAAGAATAAGAAGTCCGTCCTTGAGGTTCGTTACGGCTTGGGTATTCACAATTAGTATGGTTATACATTTTATAAGACAGGACCGAGTTAAATAAAAGAAGTCTTACGATGATGATGATGATGACTTGTGATGATTCATAGTAAACGTCAATAGTCAATAATATAAGTCTACTAATAATAATGGAATTTTTATCATTACGACTGTGGTGTAGCCATAAAAAGGTTTGATTTCATTTCATTACCATCAAGCATCATAATATAATAGTTAGTTATAACATGGATGAGAAAGAAAGGAGGTCCTCGGTTTAGGCTTCCTTTGCAGTTTACCGATTTTAACTACAACAAAACTTATTTCCAGTGAGAAAATCCTTTGCCGTGACGTACGGGTGACGATTTTGTTGTTGATTTGAAAAATGTATTTTGGCAGTGTACGAAATTCCTGGGAAACGAAAATTCGGAAAATAAAATTTGTTAAAGAATAAGTTGAAGAGAAATAATGTAATTAGTAGCTTGTTTACATTTTATGTTTGAAGTAAAACCCCTTAGTTAATAGTTTCCCAGACAGGGACAAGGAAAGAGAGATGTTTTCACATCACCAAACCAAATATTTGGGTATTTATAAACTGCTGCTAAAACAATTTTTATTGTCAAGTTCATTTCACTTTCCTTCAACACCAATTTCGCAATAATGCCTACACACCTTTTTGTTAAATCATTTCTAAAAAATGATTTTAACTACAAATGCAAAATGTGTTAAATTCTTGAAGATAAGCATTTTAAGTCCAAACAACGTAGTAGCAGTTTTCTATCTGTCATTGTTTGTTCATCCTAAGGACCGACACTAACCATTATCCGAAATGCATTCCATTAGGTTTCCATCATGCCGCAGCATGATTTTTAACGTTTTTTTTTGTATTATTTTGTTAAAAACTTGCTTCGTCACCACAACTTCTTTTTTCAACAAGACCGTGAAAAGTCAAGTCGTCATCTTCGTAATTTTGGCCAGGCAGGCTTGTGTGCCATTCCTGCTGCTGCTGGTGTGTTTTTAACGCCGGCGTAATCATAGGCACACTATGCATCAAGCTCTTAACTTCCTTCCCTTTTACAAAATGCTATAAATAAAGCCCTGCCAATTCAATTGTTTTATTACAAATAATTTCGAGAGAATTAAACATTTTTTAAGAATTCGGCAAATCTTTTAAAAGTCAGTTCTTTAGAAAGAAACGCTCCAGTAGTAGAATCATCGTACTTTGTTATCAGAAAGAACACATCAAAAGAGTATGAAAAGAGTTCATTTCCTTTATTTCTATGTCAGATGGATGACTAAAGGCTGCTGCTGGTGGGTGAGTGGAATGTCGTCTCACAACAAAACAGAAGCAGCTCAAAAAGCCAGTCAGTCAGATTTTATGTTGATGCCACAGATTGCGTTCTTATCATTTGTTCATTTTCAAAACACATTTTTATATGTAATTCAATCCTTGAAAAAGAGAACAGCAAAAATAATTTTGCGGAGAAGAAGAAGACGAAGAAGGAGCAATAAAAATATTATGTTGATGTTGAAAGTGACGCCGACTCTCCCTTTTTTCTCCTCTTCTTCTTCTTTTTCTTCTTCTTCTCGTAAAGAAGAGTTTTTTCATTATTTGACTATATGAAAATAATGTTAAGCGAATGGCAATAAATGGAGCAGTTTTGCATTGGAATGAGTGTAGTAAACCGTGAGAAACGGTATAAAGAATCAATCACACCAAGAAAAAAATAAGTAGTGATTTACTACTCCGGCGCTGGTATTAGTCAATGCGGTATCCATATAATATTTTTATTTATCCCATATCTCCACTTCTACTTGAGAAAAACCAAAACATTTATAAAACATCTTTCTAAAAACTTTACATGAGATGAAGTTGATGTTGAAGAAGAAGACGAAGAAGGTACCAAAAATACTGGTTACAAGTTTGGATCATGTTTAGTCCCTACTTAATTCCATTCATTCGTCATGTTTTATGTTGTTGCTCTTCACTAAAAATGTTACACTTTTTTATTCAGCCCAGATGCGCTCCTGCTCTCACTTTACTTCTATTTCGAGGAGGAGAAGAGAACCTCCTCTAGCACAACACCAACAACAATGCCACCACCACCACCATCACCTCCAAACAATATTATACTTATAATGTAGTACAGTGGCAGAGATTGCGAAAGATAACGAAATACCAGAACGAAAGAAGCACTTGTCTCAACTTCTTGTTTAATAATATGTTTTAAATATCTTATGATTATGGTATGATAAAAAAAAATCAGATAATCAGATAATAATCTTATGTCGGATGATGTCATTCTCTAGAAAACATTTATTTACGATTCATTCAAAGAAACCTTCTAATTTAAACTTACATGTACCCTCCCAACAATAATAAAATTTTCCTATAAATACTACACATATTAATAATGCTACTGACCGGGCAATTAAAGCTATTCATTGAAAAATTGTAATCCGATTCCTAGATGAGAAGAATCTAAAGGATTTCGCACTCCCAAACCCTTCATAATGCTTTAAACAATTTTCCTCGTTTTATTGCAACTGTTGACCCCATCCTTCTTCTTTACTTTTGGTCATGCATGGTAACAAAGAATCATTTCCATTTTGTATTGCACTTCATTTATGAATTTTTTCCATTATTTATTAAAGTTCACAGGCAAATATTGACACCCAACAAAGAAATGTGTTCTCATATTATAAGTTTAGTGTATGATTCTCATTCATGACTACACTACGATTAGGACGAGAGATAATATGACTGGGCAGTCAAGATGGTATATCGACAATGCGATGGTCACCCTTATTTGCTCACTTTAACAACCTGTCTGCCCATTCAATCCCTCCGCACTTATGTACATCCTGGTTTTGCAATCTTTCATTCATCCTCTTTCGCACCCATTCAATTTCGCTCTCTCTCTTTCTTTCTCTCTCGCTCAAAATAACTTTGTCTTCACTTTTTCGCATTGTTAAACAGAAGGTGGGTATTAAAGTAACGAGGAGTAGTGATAATATTTATTTTGTAGGTGATAATGGTGAACGAGGATGAGCAGTTGAGCATAGTTTGTTGATGTACATATATACGACGACGACGCTGATGATATGATATGGTAGTAGCTGTTTGCAACTACTTACATTATTATGCTTTATGCTGCTGTGTAGCAAAATATACATATTATTTCAATAATATCTTTCTTTATCGGCTAACTACATTTTTTTGCTTTCCTTTCTTTAAAAAACAAACTTGCCTAGCCTAGGTTGTTGAAGCTCAAAAGTAAAAACTGGCTGGATGATAGATGAGATGAGGGTGTAAAAATTGTAAACATGTACTTATTTATTTATGAATGACTTTTGACTGCATCCATTCATTACTTTATTTTCTACTTTGCAGCAGCAACAGCACACCAAACAACAGTTTGCTGATCTCTCACTCACGATGATGATTCTTTTTTGATCAGCCATTCATTCAGATTCATTCATTCATTCATTCATCAGTCGTATGAATGGTCAGTTATGCACAAAATCAGTTCATTCTTCATTCTTCTATTCCTTAAAAAATCTGAATTCTTTAAATAGCAGCAATGAAGACTTTGTAACACCACCACTTTTTGTCGCTTATTAATAAAAAAAAATGACGGCGGCGGAAATAATGATGGTTCGGATGCAGCAGAGACAAGGAATCAACAGCGAATGCGAACTTTTAATAATTTAAGAATGCAATCTAATTAATCTTTTTTATTTTATTTTGAAGTCAGCTTATAAGCTAACCGCTTCTCATTTTCTTTCTTCAGTAAAGGGGAGTAGGGAACACACAGGTCGACGCAACGTAGCGTTGCTGTGCAGGGCTACCATTGCGGTAATGAAGCAGACATTGCGCATTGGACGATTAACAATTAATTGCTGGTCAGTGATCATCGCATCCTAATTATTCATTAATTATCATCGGCAACAGCAACTTCTTACAATTGTGTAATGAAAAGAATGTGTAGTAAGCATCTGTAACAAAATATAACTATAATTATAAAATGATCGTGGTGGTACTTAATGATGATGACGTTGCGCTGCTGTAGAAGAATGAAGAACATTTCGTTGATTTTCTTCATCG
Source organism: Lepidocyrtus cf. sotoi NNG-2020 (assembly GCA_027744475.1). Classification (NCBI taxonomy): domain Eukaryota; kingdom Metazoa; phylum Arthropoda; class Collembola; order Entomobryomorpha; family Entomobryidae; genus Lepidocyrtus; species Lepidocyrtus cf. sotoi NNG-2020. Next base: position 1,691 of record JAHZNJ010003000.1, on the reverse strand, counting down.
TATAAATAGTACTCCGTGTTCTTATTTCCTCTCTCTCTCTCTTTCCTCTCCCTTTTACTTTTAACTATTTTTTAAAGCTGCATCTTCTTGCTAGAATAATGATGATAGCTCATAAAAAAGAAGGAATATTAGAAGAGGATTGATGAGAGGGATCAAGTGGCTTTGAATAAAGTATGTTCAAAAAAAAGATCAGCAGCAGCAACCAAAGAAGGAAGAAAGAGGAGACTGTAAATCTTTGAAGGTGGTTTACTCTTTCGGTGTGAATAAGGGCAAAAGGCTGATTTTCATCTTCTTCTTCTTCCAAAGTACAGTGTATAATCTTAGAAGTAAACAAAGTACCCTTCGCTCCACCGCCTGCTTGCCTCACTGACTTACTTTTTCATGCTCCACAATAGCGAGTAGTAATTTCTTGACTTAGACTTTACTTGCATGATTGGAGGAATCCTCTCTGACGAGGAGAGTGGATTGTCCTTCGTTATCCCTTGCGGAATCGATTTCAAGAAAATTCCAATAAAAAAGGATCGGGGCCAGCATCAAATCGTTGAAACAGCAGCAGCGGAATAAAACGATTGCAGTATTTTCTCTGTTGTTATCATCATCATATCGCATCACCACCACATCCTATATCATATAATGATAATATATTAGTAGATAAGAGATTGAAGACCTTCCTGGAAAAAAATGACCCTGAAAAAAATGAAGAAGAGAGCTTCTTGTTATTCACTCAGTGCTTAGAGATAGATTGTTAGTAGAAAAGTACACATATTATCTTGAGTTAAGGGATGAAGGGTTCTTGTACTCTTGCTGAGCTGTAAGAATTCATCATAATATAATACCTATATGTACATCTTTTCCGCACACAGCAGCGACACTGTACAATAATATTTCCATCAAAAAATCTAAAAACCCAATCTATGTATGTACTTTTGAACCTACAAATTAGAAACAAGGTTAAATCGTCATCGTTATACGTACACGGGTAGTGTGTAATAATGGTAGTGCAAGTGTAGGTTGCTGCTCTTACTGTTCTTACTGTAAGAAAACGCTCTTTTGTTTTAGGTGCATGTCCGTCCGTCTGTCCTAAATATCCTACAATTAAGACACTTTAAACATTTATTTTTTTTAGAAGCCTTTTTTATAATATTGCTTTTCCGGGGGTCATAAGTTATAAGTATTCGACGAAGTGGAGTAGCAGCTTGGACAAAGAAACAGTTGCAATTGGCGTTAAACTAAAAAGTTAAAATGAAAGCTAGTGAGTGCATTGAAAAAAGTTTTAAACCTTTACACTGAGATTTGCATTCGTAGGTGGCCGACTTATCTTTCATTTGATAATTTGCACTGAATGAGTAAATGATATGTTGATACAAAACTAAATAATTTGCTTACAAGTTAAACTTTTCAGTCCATATTTGATACGCATCCGCATACTAATAATTAGTATTAAGTATTAGTAATACTTAATATTCGAGATAAAAACACGATTGTATAGCAATCTAGTAATAATAAGGAAGAGTATAAAAATAATGTAAAAAATACGACCATGCCCATCATCACGGATAGTCCCATCCTCTCTTAAGAAAAGAATTCCTTTCATTATTATTATCACGATATACCATGCAATGGTATGCTTGGCTGCCCCGAACAAGTGTTTTCAAAAAGGTCCAAAAACCGCCAGACCCTCCACCGTAGCT
>JAHZNJ010002999.1:0-10518 GCA_027744475.1 Lepidocyrtus cf. sotoi NNG-2020 | reverse complement strand
TTTGGTCTTGGTTTTAAAGCAAAACTAGGCTCGACGTTTTACCCAAACCATTTTACAAACCGCACAATATGATGGTGAGCATACACAAGGTTATAAAATCTATTATCGATTAATTTACGAATAAAGCCTGCTCGTATTCTCCTCTTTTTTGGTAAAAAAATTATCGCTAAATACACCTTACTAATCAATAATCATACCTGTTTATTGAGATTTTTGTTACATGGATTACAGTTATTGTAAAACTAATTACATGTTTTCAAATACTATATATTAATGCCTTAGTATAAATTAAATAAAATGTTCAAATCATGTTTGTAAAACCTTTTTTAACTTCAGTTTTCAGCAATATCGTATTTTATTGTATCAACTACTGCTCATCACTCCGTTTAATATTTGTCGGCTCCTTTCATAACAGGATCAATGTCATTTCACCATAAGAAAATTTCAAAATGTGTAGCTGCGTCGTTTTTGCAATACGATGGGTTCTATATGTTATCTGTAATTTTCCCCATATTTTATATTTGCTTCTAGTCAAAATAATTTTAACAGAAAAGTAGCTTTGCCATATACCACACGATTAGTTTCATACGTCACCGATTTGCTGTTTAAATTACCGACAGGCAATGAGTCGCCAATGAGGGCATAATTTTCTAGCCTATTCCATTGTCATCAAACATGATATAAAACAGTGACAGAGAGTTGTATCGACGGTCTATTATTTTATCTATCATCATCAACATCGGCACACTTTGATTTTGTTTGCACGTGCATGTTTTGATTTGAAACCAAGCCTGTATTTATCTGAAACGATCAACCAATCGGACTTGTGTCAGCTCGTGTAACTTTGTTTTTGCTATACTCTCTCTTCCACCCTAGCTTTCTTCCTTTCCCCCGTAGACATAACGCTTCTTCATCCAGCTTTTTTTTCATCTTACTATTTGTCCCCCTCAGATTCCGAGCTGCCATTTTTCCATCCATTATGTAAGCAAGTGTGCACGTATTATCGTTAATCTACTCAGCTAAATTCATATAACACCGAGAGCAGCAACAGATCGGTACACGTGTGCGTGCTAACAAGAATTAAAGAAATTGCGTTGTTACATCTGTGAGGAATTGGACGTATTAACTCCAATCGATACCTTACGCCAAGCCAAAGTACGTAGATGCACATATATATGTATACCTACCTATCCATTACAAACCTATATCTTAAATCGGTCTTTGTCATTTTCGACTTTGATTACTAATTATACTGGCAATTTACTGTAAAACCTTTTCAACAGGTTTAAGTAACGGTAACAGCTCTACATGATGCAGATACTCGTGTCCTTTTCCGGGTGTTATGATTAAACAGAGGACAACACTTAAAGAAGCTGTAAAACCAGAACCTTACGATGCTATTATATTACCCGGTGGTCGATACGGATCAGAAAATCTATACAGGTATCATATCAGTATTGACATAGCTACAACTCATTCACATGTCCACACCCCTTACCCCCCTCTCACACTGCGCACATTCCTTTCTACTAAGCTTTGTAAACAAAGTACATACCTAATTTGTAGATTCTCATGGAGTCTGATGAAATTAGAACTCTCTTAAAAGATCATGAAAAAGCTGGGCTGTAGTTGCAGCTATTTATACGGGTCGTAATTGAATCAATTTAAACTTTAGTTGATGCAAAATATTAATTTACTACAATGTTGCGTGCTTTTACTTTTTATTGTACTATAGCTCCGGGGGCACTCCACAGAAATTATCTTTTTATGGATGCCCCACTTCCAAGGATAGGATGTCTACAAGAGAGAGATATATTTAAAAGGAAGATAAGGTCGTGATTGATGGAAACCCTATAACAAGCCATGAACCTGGAACAGCGTTGTAACGGTAAATTTCTAGAATGGAGCATCTTGCAGGCGAAGAAACTAGTTGATTAAATGTTAGCCAAGTGGCACTATGTTTTGCATGTTGACTTGTTTTTTTGTAAAGGAGTGGAGGATAATGCTGAAAAATTCAAATGTTTAACTCATTCATTAGGCCTGTAATTTTCTACCACATATAACATTTATTATTCAAATTGAGCTAAACACTAAACGCTAACTTTTTATTTAACAATACGCTATACTTTGCTTATAAATATACGAAGCACGCGTGAAGCGGATGTAAAACCAATCACCAAGTATTTTTGATTACATAATTACCGTCTTGAAAATTAACTAAAACAGGTAACTCCAACATTCATTAGCTTGGTAATACTTTGGTTTATAATTTCTAATCTTAATTTGAGCTAGCAGCTAAACTAGGCAAGTTAAATTTTCATGTATGTACATCTGATAAAATTTAGTCATATTATGCATGTATTTTCTCTATAAAACGATTTAAACAATATATTAAGTTTTTTCTCTAGTATTTTTAATCCATTCAAATGATTGCACTTCACCACCGCCTCCATTCCACAACCACCTACAAGTTTATCAGGTACATTAAAGGTTTCCAACTGCTGCCTTGCACAAATATTCAATTTACAAGGTGAAGAAGTTCCCGAAGGTCTCTCATTCCCCATAATCCTCTCACGCTACATAACTACAACTACAAGGGGAGCTTACCCCATACAAGACAGCAATTATGACACAACAAATTCTTATAACAAATTTATAGTGTCATCAAAAAACAGCCTTGTAATTCCACCTAGTTTTATCCACTTCTGGAAGTTATCCGCTCCGAATAAACTCGCTCGAATACTAAAAGCTCTGAAAAAGTCTATAAAAAAATTTAAACAAGAGCCTCTTACCAAATCATCATTACTGAGCCTGCAGAGCCTCATGTCGTGCATTGGTACCTGGAGGAGGTTACGAGACAAGGTTAAACATCAGAATTTATTCTGAGAATAGTAATTTTGTGTGAGAAGGCTCGAATTTCGCAGTAGTTTTTGTCAATTATAACTTGACCTCCGTTATGGACTAATCCAATTGAATTGCTTGATAACTTTAAATTTTGCAAACTCCCTATCTACCCTTCATACACAAGTGAAAATGAAATCTATCAAAACAGTCATTCAGTTGGAGGTTCTACGCAGCCAATAACTTTCAAATGTTATTCCAAAATAACACAAAGCCAATCAAGCAACCCTCTTCATTTTATCTTTCAATGCTAACCACTTCACAACTCACATTCAAGCGATCCCTTTGCAAATCATTTCGAATACTGTGAACCCAAATGAAAAACCAAAGCATAAGCTCATGTACACCGAAAGTAATTTCAAATCTGGAAAACCTACAGCGAGATGGTGTTGATCCAGTGACAATTATGATTCAATTCAACGGGACATTTTCTCCACAAGTCGAATTCCAATTTTACGAGTCCCAACTTCGGCTCATCGCGTGTAGGAATATAAAAAGGATACGGAAGAACCTCTCCGATTTATGGAGTTGCTTTCTCGTTTCAATTACGAAACTTGGAGCTCATTTGTCTTCTCCTTTCTTATGTGTTTTGTGATATTTCGAGTTGCAAAAAAATTAATTAAACATTAACGTAAGCAATCCAGTGACTCTCAATTACCAAACGAGTCTTTCCCAATCCGACGTACAGATGCAAATCCTAGCACTAATTTCCCTGATTTCTCTTAGCCCCAGTATTTATATTTAAGGGGTATTGGTGTATGCGCCATGACAGCCGTATTATTGATTTTGTGGATTCCAGTAGTTGTCATACCTGTTACATGACAACTGGTTACATATTATTACTCCGTGTCAATGAGGTATTTATATTACAGTTAGTCAGTCCGGTAGTGAGGTAGCGGTAACCAGGTGCCTACACTAGACACAAGCGCCAGTCCGTTTCCGTTGACTCCGTTGGCAGTTTTTCCTGTCGTTTGGTGGGGTTAGTCGTGATTAATCGACTTGAAAACTATTCGAGTATAATCTAAAGGGGGTGTTACCCCATTCATTACTGATCTTTATGATGAACATTCGTCCGTAATTGTCTCAGGTTGCGTTTGTTTCATATACACAAACACGGAGTGGAGTGGCGTTTTTCACTAATAATGTACAAATAACCTTACACTCTACTGGAGACGATGTAACAGAAATCTACAAAATACAATTTATAAGGCGCAAATCTCCCCATCACTGCCGCTTGTTTTTTTGCATGTCCGAACGTATGGTCAAATATGCAACAATTAATAAAACTACTTTTTTTATGTTTGTTGTGTATTGATTTTGAAGTTACATATTTATATTTAGGAATGTAGAAGTGGAACATTTTATCATTAACTATAATGCAATGTTTCACTGAAAACTATTAACTATTAGTGTTTGTGATTGTGATGATGGAAGCAAATATTTATTTGTATTGCAATTACTATTGCTTCTGTCTGTTGATTATTGGCATCGACAAAGAGCTTGAAGCTTTTAATGCCAAAATTCAACAAGTGGAGAACAGTACAAATGAACAACAAATGAACGAGTTAACGAAAGAAAAAACATGAATTAATGAGTTAGTAATGTCGACACACTAGAAACAATGTATCCTATCACACTGCCCCGTACTTTAACTAGGTTTTGTTAAATGACACATTGATCGGTTTGAGATACAAATAATAATAAAAATATGCATTGAATATTTGAGAACTGAGTATATCAGAGTAATTAAAAGTAGGCATAAAGGAAAATTATTTCAGTCATTTTTACTATCTCGTAATACATAAATAACGTCCAAACTCTGTAGTCATACATATTTGGTCTCTCATACAACAAAGTTGCAAAAGGCAGACGAACGACGCACAATAGTAAAGCTTGTTGTAGAACAGTCTTGAACAACATCTTTAATATCACAGCACAACAGCAAACGTTCGAATAGTTCTACACTTTTACCTAACTTATTAAATAATAAGCTGTCACGGAATAATCTTCAGTTATTTTTTTAGGTATAACACACTTTAGGTATAGTATACTAACAACAAACCAAAGATCCAGTCAAGGGTCCAAATAAATCATACTTAGAACATATTTTTTATTGTTGCTTTCTATCAGTAGAATTAGGATGTGTATGCATTTTGTTCTTAACTTAAACATGAGCGTAAAAGTATTCAGTAAATTAAGATTGCTGATTGAACATTAAACAAAATATTTGTACTTTAAAAACATTAGTTTTATTCAAAGACTATTGTAGTGTATACAAATCCATTTTTAAAACCAATCGATCACTACATAAACGTCATTAAGTCACCGTTTTTTACAAATCATTAAAAACACTCATTTGAAAGCAAAGTAATCAATAATGTATAGACTGTGTTAGTGTTTAGTTTAACGTACGCCATGAAATACTTAATTAATAAATTAAACATTTATAACTAGATTTAATTCTGAATTATATATAAAGGGAATAAACATATAATTAATAATGGAAAACTGGTACACCAATACTGAGTGTTTGAGCTTACAGTTCGACTAACTTCATGTTTTCACAACAAGTCTCCACTTCCTCGTCTTCTCCAAACCCTGTGTTTAGATTTGATTCGTTCAGAGCTTCCTGTTGAATATCCGCTAATCCACTCCCTTCAACTGCAGCATTGGCATAATCTTCGTTATTGGTCTGTTCAGGTACATCGCGTTCCTCCTCCATATTCTCATCTTCTACAATGGACATGTTAATTGCTCCTAAATCTAAATCGACGTTTTCCACAAAACCCTCTGTAACAGTTGATGTATGCTCATTCACAATTGAAGTGGCCCTGAAAAAAAATTATAATATGTATACATATTTAATTATTTCTTACGTACGTATTACACATAACAACTCAGCTACTAAATAATCAACTTACAGGTGTGAATAATTATATCGAGTAACTGGGGACCAGTGAGTGGAGAGTGGTAATGAAAATTGTTGGTATTCATTTTCCAATTCATACGCTTGTTGGTCAAGGTCTGCATGTAAGGTTCCTGGTTCACTGAAGTTAAAAGAACTTGAGGATACTGGACCACTGAAACGTGGAGTAGGAAGTCCGTTGAACACCGCTTGCATCATTGCTTCTTGTGAATTACGAACATAATCTTCAATGTCGTTATACGTTTGGTAACGGTTTCCGAATCCATTAGTCAGCGTAAACTGGTAATCATAGTCTTCGTAGTTTCCGTTTACACCACCGCCATCAGATCTTCTAGTATCCAACCCAACTGAGCCACCAGCAGCGCTTTCAACGGAACCTCCAGCTGCGCCTCCAACGTAACCTCCAACAGTTCCCCCAACAGCGCCTCCAACAGTGCCTCCAACGGCGCCCCCAACGGTGCCTCCAACATAACCTCCAACAGCGCCTCCAACATAACCTCCAACAGAACTTCCAGCATAGCCTCCAACATAAACTCCAGCAGAACTTCCAGCAGTGCCTCCAACATAAACTCCAGCAGAACTTCCAGCAGTGCCTCCAATAGAACCTTCAGTAGTGTCAGCACCAATCCACGAAGTTGTTTGATAATATGATCTGTCCATTTTTAACTCCCTTTCAAGAATACGATAAAACCTGATAATGCCAACCAAAAACTAAAATAATAACAAAACGTAAGATTTTGTAAATGGATATATTCTTAATTATGAGGAAAAAAACAACATACTGAAAACTTATTCTAACTACACGCATTTATTACCTATGCTACCTAAATAAATAATTTCGTTTTTATTTAACCCATCGTCAACTTCTTTTAATTTCTATTTAAATACAAAAATACATTTAATTGTTTTGGTGAGTATAATTTCCTTTTTTTATATTTCCTAAAATAAGAAACAATTGCATACAAGAACGATGACTAAAAACTGATCGTCTAGTAGAATAGAATGGATCGGATAAATCGAACGAGTATAATTGATAAATATGATATGTTGATATGAAAATTGTTAAATTAAACGTGAAGAGAAAGTCAACTCATACAGTTTTCTTGTTGAAATGCGAATGGACAAAAGAAAGCGAAACTTGAATAAAAATCGGAAAACGAAAGTGACCTATCCATCCAATATGTAGGACATGGTGTCCAGAAAACTGTATTGGTATAACGCGTGTAGCAAGTTGTATTCTTTAACGGGAAAAGTGAGATACAAGTTTTCTTCGATTGTTCATGTAAATTATGCACAAAATAAGACTAATGGAAGGAAACTATTTAGGCTTGGAAGTTGTATGTGACTCCACTATTGTACACCGCAATTTGTTATAACTATTTACATGTTTTACAAGTAGAAAATCTAATTATGTTTATGAGCAGAAAGATAGCGTCCCTTTTCTTCACTAAACAGTGCGTTTACGAGAAATGAAAAGACGAATATCGTAGAAACGAAAACGTTTTTAGTTTACAGGTACTACTGTTGCTTGTTGATTCTTATCATTCTCATCCTCTCACTAAAGTATAAATAAGGAAAATGAAAATATGCAAAACGGAGTAAAAGGATGAGTATGTACGTGATTTGCATAATGTTATTAGTATTGTGCATGGCGTGGGATTTTCATTCCAACAATATTCTGTACTTTGAAACGTACATCATTAACACGCTACGTAAACCGTGTGTTGCGTGTCTGACTTTTCGTGTGCGGTTTGCTTGCCCTTGTATCACAATGACTTAAAATAAAGTGTGCCTAAGAAAACCTATTTTTCAAATTTGTATTTTTTGCCAAATAAAAAGAGTTATAGCAAGATTTTTCTTTATATTTTTAAACCCTTGATGTTGCAATTTGTTATCGTCACTTAAACTCGGTGCAGAAAGAAAGAGCAAATGGGAATATAATATGTGTAACCTTACCATACATACTAAAATCCACTCACGTATTTCTTACATAATTTTATATCGATTTATGCAATTATATATCTTTTTAAGTAAGGTAAACAAGCTTTATACTTTTCCTCTAAAGATTTTCTTTTTCTCATCTGATTGCGAGTTGGCTTGTCTGCTCCTTAAAGAAATTTAATGATTGGTCATCATCACTCAATGTCCGGTCAATTCCCATGTCAATAAAATGGCAAAAGTAGAGTTATTAAAAGTAATATGGCCTAATTTGTTTTGTCAGGTGTATCAATCTTGCTGGAAAGGCTAGTAGGGGAAAGTATATTCAATTGGACTTGTCTGTTTCCTCTGGTCTGAGTTTTATTTTCTTTCAGAAGACTGCACAGGTACAGCACAACAACTGCTGAGCTCCGAGCGGAAAACTTCTTTCCTTCTTCTTTTGTGTGTTGACAGAGAATATATATGTATAAATATAAGTACGCATATTAAAGAAAATAGTGAATGGCACGTGTACGTACTTACTGGTATACAAATAAAACCTTTTCCACTAAACTACCAGGCTAAAAAGGTAAGTTTGTTCCTGAATGTGACTGTGGGAACGTTTTTCTTAGCTTGCTCACTGCTCGTCTTTTAGTTGCTGTTGCTTTTGCTGCTGCTGCTGCGGCATACCTACTTACTTACTTCTTTCTAATTGACACAATACACAACTTTTTTTTCATCCGTTTGACCGCATTTTTGCGATTACATCCTACTCAGAATATGATGATGGCGCCGATGATGGTATATTGGTTGCTTGCTTTTTCTTCCTTTCTGTCTGTGAATATAAAAGAAAATAATTTTACAGACAACTTTGGGTTTTTAATGCTCTATGACAAAATTTGTCCTGATCGTTTTACTGATGACTACTGATCTGTATCTGAATTTTGTTGTGTGTTGTGAAGCTTGCTATTTGTCTATACTTCTCCCTTTTTCTTTTTCATATCTGAAGGAACTGTAGAAAATCTATATAATCTTTAATACGCTTACACCTTATCCTTGTCCGATCCGAACACTTCAGTACTTAATTGGCCATGTCGTAAGGATTTACTTCTTATTTCCGATTATTTTTTTCGTTTAGTTTTAAGTACATTACACAGCAGCAAAAATAATGGTGATAATGATATAAAAATTGTCTTGGAGAAAACGAGGTGAAATTACTACAAACAAGACAGGTTATTTACTAGAAAAGTTTTGATCTGATTTAATAAAATGGCATCATAGAAGCGGCAAGTTCAAAACCGCGGTTAGGGTCAAGGACAAGATTGGCATCATTCTACACGATAAAGTAGACAATTTTTTTGTGAGTGATGACCAAAAGTTATTAACTAAAATACCAAAACTATTTTTTCTTCTTCCTTTTTCTTACAAGAGAGATAGAAAGAGCAAAGCCAGAGGAAAGAAAGCAAAGAAAAAATACAATTTCCCCTAAGTCGTAAAATCTCAGTAGTAGCATCGTCAACACAACACAAGCAAAAACAGTTTATCCCTCATGGCTTCATTCTTTCGGCTATTTTTTATGCATTTCGAATGAATGAGTCAACGAAAGGCTATAAACTAAAGCAAAGTGGAAGAGATTACGAAAATAAAATTTTTAAACGAAGAAGCAAAAATTAACAACAGACGGGAATATAAACTGCTTTGAAAAACGATGACACTAAATATTATTTTTTAGTTGTGACAGGATAAAAGAGATACGCCTCAAGCTTATTTATTACACAGGAGAATCATTTTCTTCATGACCAGAACGGCGGCGGCTTTGTCGGATCAATTAACAGAAAATGGGATGAAGACCTTTAGAAACTACGCTGTCCCTTGCGGAGTAACGGGAAAGGTACATCATCATCCTACAACTCTCCAGGAAGTTTTACTATTAGTGGAGGTTGCGTAGCACTATCTACCTCCTCCCTTACGTTCATGATGGTGAGGCTGTGCATATTCCATCTTCTAAATTTTTCTTCCGCTTTCACCGAAGTAGATATTTCAGTTTTAAGGGTGCCACATTATTTTCCGTTGATTGTTGAGTTGTAGTTGAAGTTGTCGTAGAGCTATTTGTCTATGTTTTGTTGGCTTGCTTTTGTTGTAGCCTTCTCTTGCCCTTTCTGTGCTGACGACTCTACACACTGCTTCTTTGCTTTCACCCTTTAAAACTCACTTGTTGCTTTCTGGCCTAAGTTAGTGGATTTTGGTTTTGGTTCTCTTCGAATTCCACTTCCAATTTCAACTGAATTATCAAGCTCGCTTCTTTGTCTTTCTGTTGTTACTGCGGTGGCTGATTTTTGACTGGTACTCTGTAGTGTTTGTCAAAAGCTTTGCTTCTTGAGTAGATTTTTCATCAATATCTTCCGCAGTAGCAGCAACAGCAGATTAGTTTGCAGAGCTGGTTTCTTTTTCTTTCTGATCTATTTGCTCTTGCTTTGTAGATGTCTTCTTCGTTGCTGTTGCTTCTGAAACCTGTTTCGTTTCTTCCCGAACTGCTTTCTCCGATTTTATTTCTTCTCCATATGAAGATGCAGTCATTTCACTACCTTGCTTTGTCTTCATCACGAATTTGGTTGTGTTTTTAGAACTATTACATATTTCTGTTCTTTCTCTAATTCTAATTTTCGTAGTAAATTGTAATTTGATTAACAGAAATCAGCAAACCATTACAAATTGCGGAAACGGAAATTTCAAACTGAAACAGCGAAGCAGCCTTCCGGCCGAATTACCTGTAT
>JAHZNJ010002998.1:0-18055 GCA_027744475.1 Lepidocyrtus cf. sotoi NNG-2020 | reverse complement strand
CGGTCCTCGTTCATCTTGTACCGCTGAAATTAATAAGAGGCGAATATATATATTATGCAGAAATGGAGAATGCAGATATTTATACATTAAGAATTCTGAACCACGTGAAAGAAAAAAAACTAGAATAAAAGTTTCTATTTCTGTGCGAGGAAAATCACTACGTTAAATAAACGCTGAAATAAAAAGGCATAGGTATTTATTGAACTAAAACTGTTCTATTGTATTATTCTCATATTTGGTAGGGTTTAAAATTTTATTTGTATTTTTAAACTTAGGAGTCATTGCATAATGAATGTTAAGCAGAAGGGGGGAAAGAGAAAGAGGTAAGCAAGTGAATAGTCACCATATGCTGGGGCAGACTGAGACTAGCTACGTTACTCCCTTCCATCACCCCCTATTGTGTAACAAAATAACAAATGACCTTATGAATTTTTAATCGCTTGTTTTGTTCATCGCGCAATCAAATATTTTCCCTTGTAGTAAAATACGTGGCATTAAGCAAGCAAAGCAGTCATCTCGTTTATTTTTCCACTAACTTTTTCTATTTGGAATATTTCGTTTAAAATCTAGTCCGTACGACATAAAGTGAAAAGTTATTGGACCCCATTATGTGATTTTGTTGAATAAGAAAAATGAAAATCGTCGAAAAGGCTGACAAATAAAATTAATGCGAAATTCTTGCTACTCGATTTTACCTTTTACTGCATACCTATGCGTACTTACAGTTTTCTAGGGGTAAGTTATATTTGGCCTTTTCAGTCAAATGAGAACAAAAATGATTTGCAGTAATGACTACGACGCAATGACAAGGCTCGATAGAGTATAAGAAAGTTTTGCACGAGGTTTGCTTGTATGTACTATTATTTCAAAGTCTGATTGACGTGACATATGATAAGTGAAGTAACATCAAAAAGTGAGGTGGTTTTTAAATTATTGTTGTTCAATACTTAAGAAGATTGAAAGTGGTTGATACTTACTTCATGGATTTGAAATGAGACTTTTTACTAATTCTACTGTATTTAAAAAATATAACTGATAATAATATTCTTTCGTTTCTTATTTACATTTTATTTTATGGCACCTATTCAGTTATTCATTGCTACTTGCCACCATCATTTATCACCTAACACCATTACCAAGAATTATATCAAAACTCTTCACTCAAGTGTGTATTTTTCTCTCGATTCGATACATTTTTGTTGTTGGAGGAGTGGAGTATGTGTACTTTCTCTTTTAAATAAATGAACTCCTTCGAAATGAAAGTTAAATGCATTGTTTGTAAGACATTATAAAGGAAGGATGAAATGTTTGACACCTTTACCCTTTGCTCTCTCTCCCCTTTTATTCTACAAAATGTTACAATATTGTTTGACTGTTACTGTTACACAATTTGTGCATGTTCATGTGAATAATATGTATGAAATTCTGAAAGAATCCTTCCGTGCATACTTAATGACTAAGGTAAGTACAAAATGGTTTCATATGAATTCAAACTAATATTGTCCCTTTATTCTGGCGATAAACATTAGTTTTTTTTGTCAATACGTAGTCAAAAGTGACAGACAGTCGACGAGTGAATGATGAGATGATGACTCGTCACAAAATTTACTCCCAATCGTCACATTTATCGCTGAAAGCTTCTTCTTTTTAAGTAACATTGGAAATCTTTCTTGTATTATGATTGTGCTACTACTGATGATGATTAATACGATGGAACTTACTTTCTTACTTTATTCCAGAAATGATGATGATGATGGCATGGCATTGTTATTTTATAAAATGGTTGTGCATACGGTACTAAATAAAAAGCGATGTGACACAAAATTATTAATTTTTAATGAACCAAGCGTAAGAGCTACAAATTGTTTTTGCTATTTTCATATCCTGTACATTTCGTTCCAGAGCAGGTATTTTGGTAGCGAGCAAAGAAGCAAAAGCGAATGTTGTGCTTTAATCGCATCGGGTCGGGGTAGAAATTTGGAATGAAAGTACCCTATGCATCCACTAATGCAGTTTTCTCGCGTGAAAAGAAGGGGTATCACAATACAATATAAAGCAAGAAATTTACACATTCATATTTATAAGCTTTTCTTTTATGTTTGATTCTTTAATGATTGCATGCAATAAAAAATATCGGAAGAACGAAAGACGGAAGTGAGACCAAAATCATAACCAATTGCTTTTTTTGCTTTTTTAAATAATAATGACAAATGTTCGAAGGTTGTATAAAAAAACTTAGCCAAAGTTTACTCGTACATACTGTTTTCTAGAAAGCACAGCTTGTAAGTAACTTTCAAAAAATAAAAAAATACTTTTATACTTCGATGAGGACGACTTTCATGTATGTATGTATATATTATCATCATTATGTATTATTGATGATGACCGATGAATATAAAGAGATATTGTAGCTGATTATATTTTAATGAGATTGATTTTTAAAGGCGCATCAAAAGATTCAAGTAGTGCTACAATCCAATTCACTAAAATCATAAATTGTAAATTGTAAAAAAACATAGTACCTACGTAGACAGTTAAAATTTACGACAAAAACGTAACAAAATGATTGCTTTCACTTACCATGCTTGTTCATATTTGCATCTAAACATTTTTTAAGACGGCAACCTGGACACCAATTCCTTCGTGTCTTGTCAATTGCACAGTCTCCATTTCCGGCTTGAGTTTTTAGTAATTAAGAAAATTATTTTACTTGTATTGTTAATCGTTAGTAATAGTAATCTCGAAGGACATATCATGAAAAACTTTACAGGGAAATTAATCATGTATAGAAAATATTCCAACCTTACCAACAATGTTCGACCTTTACCAAATAAAGAAATAAAATTTGTGACAAACGAGCGATTACTTCCAAACAAACATAAATTTAGTACGTAAATTATAAAACGGAAGTTACCCATTGCCAAACTAAAATATAACCAACAAATTTCTTTAGTTGCCCCTAAGCTGTATTCCCACCTTTTGTCCAGCCACAAAATCAACAAGTAGGATAGGAATGTGATGCTTCCAATTGTACAAGTAGTTTCAAAGCTGTCGTAGAAAGTATCAGTGAAAGCAAAGTAGATAAGCTGAATTTCACTTTGGAATTTTTAACTTAACGTTAGTCGACTTTGATGTCATCCTGACGAACTTCCTCTCTGGACTGACAAGCCCAACTGAATTCGGTTTTCAAATGTTAAAAAGCAAAATATACCGTGACTGTGACACGTCTTGGTATGCAATATAAGAGGAACCGAAGAGTTCAATCATACCAGGGTAATCATAATGGAAGATGGAAGTGAGTGTGTGTGGTTGGTTGGTATATAGCGTGTCAAAAAATGTATTATGCATAACGTAATATGTACTTGGACATATGTAATCTTTAAGTATTTTAATACTTACTTGTGTGCTTTTGTTGTAAGTAGATTGGAAGCACCTGTACTTTGTCATATCGTGCAAATAAAAACAGTACATTTTTAATCAAGCATGAATATGGGTTTGATACTTTACTTTTACCTAGAGCATGGAGACAGAGAGTGAAAGAAGGTAAAAGGCAAGCAATTTCTAAGACCTTTCAAGCGGTTGCGGTTGGTAAAAAGAAAAACATAATAAGAAAAAACCGATAGCTGTATAATCGTTTAAATCGAAATAAGCTGTAATTGCCTCCTTTTCCTCTGTATAGTAATCAACATCGAACATAGTTTTAAAGTTTTTTTCTTTTAGAAGACAATTTGTTTGATTGTTTATGAAATGTTAGGGTATCGCATAACGTGACAGACAATGCTTCTTTTTAAAAATCGTTCTAACATGTTTCTTGTCAGAGAAATGAAAATAACTGCTTTCTGGAAGACAAATGTTTAAGCCTTTTGTAATCTTTGTCTCTCCGTTTTAGAACATTTTTACCTTTATTTGACGAAATAATTTAAAGTATTGTTATACAAACCATTGAGTAAAATAACACCAAAACGGCGCACTGCATTATTTATTTATTCAGTTTGTTTATTGTGGATGAAGATAAAATTGGAAATTAATGATCGGTTATCTTAACAGTATAGATAGCAGCAGCGCAGTATGATAGTAGGGTCAGCAGAATCCAGCTAACCAAACAAAAGTTGGTTTCCTCAAATATTTTTTTCTTTGTATTGCCTGTTGCTGCAACTTTTTCTTTTCTCAAGAGAAGTACAAACATATTTAAAGGCAATTATATTTCTTTTCCTCTTTCTTTAACCACGTACTTCATAATTTTAGCATTATTCAAGTGTCCTCTTTTTCATGTACGGTTTTTCCACATAAATATCACCTAAACTTCTGCTTCCGTCTTAACTTTTAATTTATTTCGTGCTTCAATGAAACGAATCGGTCAAAATTTTGTTATTTGGCAAAGGAAGTGGAATTAATACGTGTAAGCACGACTACATTTGAATATGAATAACATGAATTATGATACTTTAATGTTTTAGACATATCAATAATATACATAGTTGAATGTTGTTGTTGTTGTAAGTAAGTTTAATTTGTAACCCGATTTTTAAATGCAAAACTTTCTGCTTTTAAATTTATACTCCTCCTCCGTTCCTTCAAAAGTTTTAAGTCGATTTCATCATTTACAGGTATCTGTATTGGCGCCAGTTCAAATCAGAAATTCTTTTTCTTCCCTACGAAAAATAAACAATATTTATTGCATTAAAACCAAATAATTTTAGGACATTACAAAATAATGCATTTAATTTGGCACTAACCCAGTTCGATGTTTTCCGAACAGAAATTTTTCAACCTTATTTATATCAGAAAAACGAACTTGCTTTCTCTTAGCCACGGAATATGAACTAGCATTTTTGTAGTCTAAATTATTTTTGTTGTTGGATATTTTATACGATCGAATGAAATCCCAAGTATTCTTCCGGGTAATTCTGTTTCCAATGATCGGTGTAACAACGGAAAGAATTTGTGAGCTTCCAGTAACACTGTTCCTTTTCCGTTCATGATTAGTCATTTCTCCAACTATTCTTGCATTACTTCTTCTTAAAATATCTTTACTCTCATTGGAGATCACTTCATTGCTCATGGTCTCATCAACAACTGAGTATTTGTAGTATGATGGATTAGAAGGTAATTGGAAGAAGCTCGTTTCTTCTGTTGACAAAGCCTTCGAAGTCCCTTTGCCTGAAGTAGGTGATGTAGCCCATTTGCGAAGTAAAGCCAAAGGTACGTATGAGATTAACGTTGCTGTATCACTTTCCCCCTGGTCGCCATTACTGTAGAATGAGAATATGAGAAATGATTTGCTCTACATTTTAAGAATAAAATAAAATATGGCTTACCTTTCTAAACTTGCAATATTTATGTTTTCAGACTGCAGCATTGACTCATGCTGAAGCTGGAAAAATCGTTTAAACAAGTAAAGAATATATAAAACCAAGAAAACAATGGACAAAACAATGGCTGAGCCAGCTGCAATAAGAACTAGATTAGCCATTTTGTGGTAAATTTAGAGTTTGAATAAAATTTTATTTTTTGAAGTTAAAGGTTCAAAGTTTCAGCAATAAATTCTATGCAATGAGCATGATAAATGATAGTTACTGTTTAGATTCCAACTGGAGGAATCTTCTAAAAAATCTGTCTATTTCATAAACTAAAGTGAGCAGAAGAAAGTGATACAATATATAAATAGATACAAATAAAGTAGAGTTTCATAAAGAGGTAAGTTTAAAATGAAAGACGCTGCTGCTGTTTCCATTATTTCATTACTTCTCCGGAGCGAAAACCTAATTTTAGTAATTTCTTAGGCATCGTTTCGTTCATTTGTGCGTACCTGTTTCTGTTTGTTGTAATCAATGCCAATAAAACTCATTAACGGGAAATCAAATTATTACAATGCCTCATATCTTTCTTGAGTTTGTTGACTAGGGTTGGTTCATACGGAAGCTAAACGGGGTTCTATTTCCATTGCAAAGTTTCCGATAGCGAAGTATTCCACCCTTTCCTTTTTCTGTACGTGGTTGTTTACTTGTTTCTTGACTGCGGGTTTTACATTACGCTTGTTAAAGAACGTTTTGGAAATGGGACTGCTTTGTTGAACGCAAAATAGTGTGTGCCTTGGGAGAGTAATGTTTAGATATGTGATGCTGATGAAAGTATCATTTTACACAATTTTACATGAAATTGGTAGGCAAGAAAAGCAAGCTGAGCTGCTAAGGAAGAAAAAGAGACTGAGTTACTGACGCTTCTTCGAATCAAATGTTTATACAAAGATTTCCTGTATTTTGTAACTTCTTGTTCATACAACCAAAGTTAATTATTCCAAGTAGAAAGAAAGTCCCGGTGTAAGTAAGTGCGACATATACTTCGGCGCTAATGTAAAATTTATAATTAATATTTATATGCATTAAGTTTACTATGTAATTGTATTACAATCTGAAGGCTATTTTTAAATTTTACATCGGCGTAAAAAGCAACTTCAGTGTGCATTTAAAACGCTGCTGTATGATGCCATATTATTATTACATTACACTCCAATGCAGATATTTATCATCAGTATAGAATTCTAATCTCCTGATTAAATTTAATGAAATGTTAAAGAGAAAACATCGAACAATTTGCTTTACAGCAAGCCTAAATAATGGCCTATTTTAAATCACTCATTGCATTGGATTTTTGGATTGCTGATAAAACAAAAGCGTTTTTGCTATGATTGACCAAAGCTCAACATTTCGTACTAACCCAAAGCTGCTTTAACACTTGTATAATGTCTGACTGTACGCGACGGTCGGTCGCATATTTGGTTTTGCAAGCTCGGCAATTTCCGTTATATCATGCCCGTTCTATAATGCATTTACATATATACGTTTCTGTACATCAATTGCAAACCAGTGCTCATAATCATATGGTTCATGCGAATCTTGTGTGAGTTTATTTATGTCATACAAGTAATAAAATCTTTAGAAAAAGATTTTCAAAATGTAGTGAACATAACAATTTATGTATCCTCGTGTATAAAAAATGGTGCCTTGGATATTGTAATAATGAGCCATGGGTTTTCAAAACATAATTAGGTTGGCAAGGTTGGTCTGTAACAAAAACAAAAGATAAAACTACTAAGCAGATAGAAAATTGTAGGGTAAAACTGTGTTTTGCCCGGATAGTGTTGTATTTTTTGTAACACGTTAATTACCATTTCTACTAAGCATCGGATAAGTCATGTTGCGACTTGGCCGGTAAGCTTTTGTCGTTGTGCAAAAAGAAATACAAGTGCCAAAAGGAATTTGAATGACTTTTATTGCTTATGTTGTGGAATATACTACAGGGCCTTCTTGAGACCACTCCAGCAGCAGCAGCATAGCAAATGGCTTGGCATACAAAAATCTTCTTACCACTCTTTGTTCATTCAACCTTCCCGAAGCGAAACACCGGAGTTGACAACTATAAAATGTATTACATTAATACAAACAGTAAAGCTTGAATTAAACAAACAATCTCTTTAAGGTTGACTGAGCAATTTTCTGTGTATCATATCATTTAGTAACAGAAATTTTTGCAAAGGAAATCGGCCAAGCACGAGAGTATAGTTTAGATGGACTTTGTCAAACACAGAAGACAAGAGAAGGTTTAATGGGTTTGCTCCCACAGCCGGATGATGTACTGGCATCACGGAAAATGAACGAGAGCTTTGTTTCAGCCATTGTTCCGTTGAAATCTCATCCAGAAATAAGGGAGAGGTATGTGACGGTCGGAGGCAAAGTCAGAATAGGAAGATTACTTGAAGATTTGGATGTTTTCGCAGGTCAATGGTCTTTTAACGGCATAATATTTTAGTGCTGTAGTATAAAACTAACAAATCATTATTAAATTGCAATAATTGTTTTTAAATATTTCAGTTTATTGCTGTTTCAAGCACATTTCGAATCCGAGAAGTGCAGGAAAGCAAAACCCTTACTCAGTCGTAACGGCAATGGTGGATAGCATCCACATTGTAAAAGACTTATTGCAGGTGTTTAATATAAGAATGCAATTCAAATAATAAAATTAATTAAAATTCTTTCAATAATGTTAAACTAAACTTTTACTATAACTAAATTATAATAGACGAATGAAGACGTGAGACTGTCTGGGCATGTAACGTACGCTGGAAAATCCTCAATGGAAGTTTGCATAATTGTAGATCAGAAAGATTCGAGTGGAATCTATCAAAAATATTTTGATGCTGTGTTCCTTATGGTTGCTCGAGATCCAATGAATAAAGGTTCTGCAAGGGTTAACCCGTTAGATGCGTCCACGCCAGAGGAAATTGAATTTCTGAAGAAAGGAGCCGGTTGGTTTTGGCATTAAACCTTCGATGACAATGACAATTGACAATTTTAATGTCACTTTTGTTTTATGCCTAATGCAAATTCCGAATACATAATAAAACATTCATATTTTTTATTTGTAGATCGTCAAAGAATTAGGAAACAAGAGGAGGCAGAGAATGTGCTTAGAGTTCCCCCATTTCAGGAGGAAATGGAAATTATTCACAAGGGATTTCTGGAAAGGCTTAAAAATCCTGGCATAATTAACCCTAACGTAAAGAAGATGAAAGATTGTATTTTAAAAACAGTACTAATTTGTCAGCCACAGGTTAGAACAAGTGTACATTTAATATGATGTTATTCTGTGGGGTAATCTGAAAATCAGTTAAACCGAATTTTTTGTTTGTTTTTATTTTGCTTTTCTTAGAATCGGAATCGGTACAATAAAGTTTTTGGAGGTTTCCTTATGCGCCAGGCCTATGAATTAGCATTTACAAATACATACATTCACGCGTAAATAAAGCTACATAAAAGTGCAAGTATTTTAAACGATAAACTAAAACAACATTCTATTTCCATTATAATGTACTTTGTTCTCTTCTTATTTTTATAGGAGAGCACGTCCTAGAATATTGAATATCGACAATATAAAATTCCAACAACCGGTTGAAATTGGTTCAATTCTAAGATTTTTGTCATATGTACGCATATATACTTTTAACTCAATTGTTAATAACTTGTGACCAAGTTTTAGCTATTTCTCAAGATTATATAATTAGAAATTGTTTGTTGCAGATAGGATATGTAGAGGGCAATTACGTCCATACGGTAGTAGTAGCTGACATCGTTGACCCGATTCGAGGTGTAAAACTTCGTTCAAATGAGCTGCATTTTAATTTTTTAATACCAGAAGCAAATGAATCTGGAGCTGAAGGCGACTTTACAGTGCCAGAAATTGAATTTGATACTTACGAAGGTTAATTTTACAACAATACGATTCATAAACGCGTCATGCTTTTCTGTATTATGTTAATAAATTGCAATTGCTTCGTATGTATGATTTTGTTACTTGCAGAATCCATGTATTACCTCAACTCAAGACGACAGTTTAAAAAGATGATGGACGATTTCCGTAATTTAAACATAAGAATACAAAAATACAGTAGCCTTGAATATAAAGAATTCTAATAATGACCTGTGAAATAGTTACATATCAAAACATTGTTGCTTTTACTTTCTATGTTATTGGCTGTTGTACTCAAAATTATTGTGGACTGGCTTAATTATTCCACTTGCTGTACCTTATTTGCTCCCCCTTTCCTGGATGCAATGCTTTTCATAGAGTTTCAAAAACAGCTCCAACTGGAGTAGCTTTAGATTACATACTTGCTTTCTTATCCGAATGCTTCGCACTGTCGTCGTTGCATGTTTTACTGTGATAACCTTGCTTGTAGCTGTAACCCTCTTTATCTTATGAAATTCCTTATTTCTTGGGTATTTATATTTAGATCCACTTTTGCTTTTGCCGTTAAGCCGAATGATTTGCATATAATTTTAACCTATTTCAGATCTTCTAAGCACAACTGGCACTGCTACCTCAGGATAAGATGCACATTTACGTACGCTGGACCATGATAATTGTAACCTATTTGATTTCAAAGTTGCCCAGCTTGAAATTATTTTTATTTTGTTTAAAAAATTTTGTTCAATAAATTCCAACTTTTTAACTTACCTAATTGCACCATTAGTTAGCATAATCACTTTCATCACTTATCTTTGTTAAAGAAACATTTTTGGCTAAAATAAATAAATCTCAGGAAAAATTTCCGTATTTCTTTTATGTATAGTGAATGATTTTTATTTATTATGAACACACTTCAATTTCTCTAAACCAGATTTTTCTTATCCCACCAAAATCATGAGAACAAAGAACCATTCGTACATCGATCGATATAATATGCTTTACATTTGTTCCGCATCATACAAAAGTGAAAAAATAGTCATTAAAATCCAAGCAAAGAATGACATGGCTAACGATGACATAAAGCAGCAAAATACAAGCGAAGACAAGCAAATACCACGTTGAATATTAAATAGGTAGTAGATTATCGTGGAAATTGCTTCAAACGAAAGCTGCCATTTGTTTATTCAGACTAATTGTAAGTACATGAAGCATCCGTGATTACTAAACTAAGCTAGGTAAGAATATAAATGGAAATTACGAAAAAGCAACTTAAACTTTTCTTTTGGCAAATAGCTCGATTATTTGTATTCATCTCCTAATTAATTATTTTCTTGCATAATGTTAGCTTTTTAATTTCTATTTAAAAGTCAATGACGTAAATGGTTTTACTTGTTGTTTAGTTCTGCTTATTTTTCAAGTTGCTGTCAAATATATAAATCCAGTATTTAAGTAGAGTTTTGTTAGAGATCAAAAACTAGGACACTTTTAAATTGATCCAAACTATCGGGCAGCAAGTTTTAGCAATCTTTCCATTGATTGAAGTGTTTTTATGAAAAGTGACACTAGTGACAGGACAGGCGGCAATGTCTTTATTCAGCTTTTCTAACATTTTAATAAAATTAACGATAATCTTAGTTGTAGCGGTAAATAGTATTGATGGAATTACATCGAATTCTCCCGACCAACTTTACAAGATGGAAGCAGGTATATTGAATTTGTTGCCTTTTTGTGCTCATTTGACATTTCGACAGTTTGTAATAAAAAAGGCTGGTTACGTTTACGCATGTTTGATTAAATTTCCTTCTGTTGTTTATTCTCAACTGCAGATTTAAGACCTATTCAAGCAAGATTTATTAGATCACCATTATCTCAAATACCTGCCGAAATTTCTGCTTTTGGTCCTAATGAAGAATCGTGGAAATTAGCTCGTAAGTTCATGATAAATGACGACGATACAATATTTGACAAAATATTATGCATTTTACTATAACATTACATAAGACATTTTCAGGCTTACTTATGAAGAAACTTTATCCATAATTTATTAATAGCATTTCTTCACAATTTCAGAGACAGCAATGAAATATGAAGAGATGACCCGTCAAGCAATGAAGAAACAGCGCAATAATAAGCTCCAATCGAATGAGATTAAGCAATTTACTAACTGAAATTATAAAAATTAATCTTGAATATTGTTTAAGTGAAATGAGACTCAAAGATAGTATTGTTGAATATATAAATATTGTTGATTGATTAAATAAAGTTACAATTATTTAACTTACTTACAATTTTAATTTAAATCGCGTTGATTTATTGTTTTGAACAAAAGGAAACTTGCATGGTATTTGACTGACATTCACGTGTTCATTTATGTAAGATTTTATTGGTATTTTTGCATCTTTTCTATTAGGTGCTAGGTATAACACCGCGTGGGTTATTATGTAATTTAACCATTCAACTATAGAAACAGAGGCAATTTTTTAAAAGCTTATTATATCAAAGTGGAAAAGAAGAAAGATTTCATAAAACGATGAATTTCAGATGGACGCATATTTAAACCGTCTCATCTGCAAATTATAAAATTCACGTCACCTGGCTCATTGTCAATTCCTTCTCAATTTCTTTGCTACTGGTGTTGTTTGGAATTATTAATTGTAAAAATGTCTTGCTTCAAACAAGGTCCAGGTGCAAATAAATTTCCTTCGTTAGCGGATGTGCCTGTTGTTAATCCATGCGAAGGATTTGGATACAAAGCACCCTTTCGCAAGGTAATTTTAAAAACTCTCAGAAGCATTTCACTACACTTAAATTTATCACTAACTACAATTAAAAGGAATTTTTAAATTACAATTTTAGGAGGTGCCATTCAAGCTTTTGTTCGTAACCCAATGGTACAACGAGAAAGTGGAAATGGAAAAGAGACTTTTGCTGTCTTACTATCACTACGATGGAACAATTGAGCTGGTATTTACGAAGAAGTTTAACGTTTTTAAAATAATTTTTTTTCTCTAGTTGTATAAAGTTACTTATCTCGCATTTTTATTGTTCTAATTAAATTTTAAAGAAAGATTTGGATCGACAAAAGCCATTTCTGCACCGTCGAAAACTCGAGAATATAAAACTCACCGATCTGTTTGTCGGGAACAAGTTGTATGTTCTTGGACGGCACATAGTTATTCTGGATTATGGTGATGGGGTAACCAGAGACTATTGCAGCCCATTTAGTGAGCGAGTTTTTCTTCTTGTGCGTCCAGAAGCTCTGATGAATCTCCCGAGCATTGTTCAGCGACTGGAAAGATGCTTTCGAATCTTATTTGCCAAAAGAGCAGTATTAACTGGAGAAACATCTTTGGCAATGATTGAAATCAATAATCTGTAAAAACACCGATGACTACAATTAATAATAAACCAAACTACAATATAAATTACTCTGTATCAATCCACAATGAACTAAATTTTGTATTTTAATTGTAAAGAAACGAACTAAAGAATGTGGAAGGGAGGCCTGCTGTTGCTTTCCTCCTTATGGCTGAAAACGCTTTAGAAAAACTGAAGAATCTTGTTGGGGAGGATCCTGATCCCCAAAAATGTCTGCTGAAGAATCATCAAAGCCTTCGGGCGTTGTATGGAATCAACGCGGAGCAAAACGGGTTTTACTATCCAAAAACAAAGGATTGTATTATGAGGGTAAAAACTTGAAACACGAAATGTTTGCTACTCATCCCCTTTTGTTGTTTTTTATAATTTAATTGACAATTTGATAATTTATGATCACGCGAAATGAAAGGATGCCAGCTTCTTCTTCTCTGGATGCCCACAATGCACACTCCCATCAGCAGTAATGATGAATGGAAACACCACTTGTTGTGTCATAAAACCTCATATTTTGAGAGAAGGTAAACAAATATGCATTGCTACAACTGTAATTAAAATTATGGAAAGGGAAAATATTTACATCACCTTAAATCTTATTGTTTTCTTAAAAGGTCGAGCTGGAGTAATTTTGGGAGATATTGTTGCATCTGGCTATGAAATTACGGGGTTTGGTGTTTTTTGGATAAATAAACGACAAGCTGAAGAGTTCTATGAAATATACCAGCGCATTTATGTTGCGTCAGATTACTTGGTAGGTGAAAAATAAATGTTTAACAAGGTTGGAATTTGGCATTTCGTGAGTAAATAGGCGCTGAACGCTTTGATTCGATTTTTATTATGCCTTGTTGTAGGAAATGGTGGACGAGCTTGCGATTGGACCATGCATGGTAGTTGAGCTGGCATTGAAAGATAATTATCAGCATCAGGAAGGAAACTGTCAAAAGGCAATTTGTCCTGTGCAATGCTTCCGTCAATGTGCTGGACCGCCTGATCCGGTAAGTTATTGTTTCCATCATAAATAAACAATTAAATTAAATTTTCAAAATTCACACTAGTATTTCATGGATTGATTTGGATTTCTATTGTGATGACAGGATTTGGCACGAAAGGTTCGTCCTCACACACTTCGAGCACGACACGGATTAACAAAAGCAAAGAATGGAGTTCATTGTACTGATCTACCCGAGGATGCCATGTCAGAACTTGAGTACTTCTTCAAGATTTTAGATAGGAGGCCTTATGGGATTAAATGCGTCACAGGAGATATTAAATCGCCCTGTTAATGATCCTACACGCACACAATTTGTGTAAAATACAATCGTTTTTTAAACTGTAATATTTAATTGTAACACGCAAAAGCAGCGATAATTGACTTTTAATACAACCCCGATAATTTTGATGCTATTTCCGAAATAAAAACAAAAGTTTAATAATAAGATAAGTTCATTGCAGAAACGTATAATTATTTCAAAACAGTTAGTTTGAATTATTTAATACAATGTAAGTCGTCCAACCAAGGACTCTTTTGATAATATTCGTATATATAAGACTACTTACGGCAAGATCCCCAATGCCTCTGTTCAAAAGTGACTTTGTCCCTTTGAAGAATCTCCCTAATAAATGCGCCCAAAACCAGCATGTAAATCAGAGTTGATATACAGCGTACCACAAATCGCCCTATTCTGGCTGATTCTAATAATCCAAAAGTGTCATAAATCGGTGGAATTGGATACCACCATATTAAGGTCAGTATGAAGGCAACAATCTGTAACACCAGGAACGCCACAGCTGCTCCAGACATCAATTTTGCGGTTTCCTACAAAAAATTACTTCGTAAAACTTCGTAGATTACAACTTATAAACTTTATGTAAAGGAATGCAGTTTACCGTTTCTATTGATCTGAATAAAAGACAACCCAAGACGAGCGATGTGAAAATATAAATTCCTAGCCACGTCAAATAAGTTGATATGAAAGGCTAAGGTAATAAAATATATAATGGATTGAGATTTTATTTTGTGTACTAGTACTTTTGCAGGATGTAATTTACAAACATCTATGCAATACCATTATTACCGTACATCATCATAGAAAGCTTGCCAATAATATTTGTTTACATTGATGACATCGAAAATGAAGGACCACATCATAAACAGCGCATCTACCTACACAGACATGGTAAAAATTAGTCAATCGGTTAAAAACTGTAATTTAAACTTCACAGTTAACTTACAATGTGGACACTTGCTGCAAAAAAGCAGCAGCCCTTCAGAGATATGCAAACAACTTTACACATGACTGCTTTCACTTTTTACAATTAAATAAAACTTATCTCAAATTGCCCCACAAATTCGTTTAATTTTGTGATTAGAATTTGAGTCGCAGTCCAGTCTGATTGAAGCTCTACTGCTACACTGCAAAGTCTGTTTTAGTAAAATGATGAAACGAGAACAGAAAAAGTTCTCCGTTAACTTGTATGATATCACAGAGGTGTAGATTTGACAGATGAGGATTCAGTCAAACTAAATGACATAAATGGTGACCGAATTGCAGCGTCAAGTTAATTATTATGTGCCGCAGTGTTTCAAGAATTTAGTGCAGGTTTTAATTTTATTGTAATCGATAAGTTTTAAAAAAAAATTGGAGCGTAAAATATAAATATTATACGTATGAAATCTGAATTACCGGCTGTATGTTAGTGTTTATTATGGAGCATTAACTGTAACCAATATTCGTATGTACATGAATAAATTAATAAGGTAAATTTTAATAACCGAAGTCGAACCGGAAGTACACGTGAACGATTTAGCTCAACCCTTCCCGTTTATGGCACAATGGTATGGAGTATGGTGTAGTAAGAATTAATACAAATAAATCATATTCTGCAAAAATTCCACAGGAAATGTGATTTGTCCTAGTTATTGAATGAAAGACTTATATGAATTCATTATTTCCTTGAGCTGCGCGAGATGGATGGAAGCGCTTTCTATTTATTTTACAGTTTTAGTAACGCCCATTGCATTACATCAGTAGCGATTCAGTAAGCACGAAACAAAAATTTAAGCATTCAATCAGTTATTTTTTTAATAACCTTACAGTTTAGTGATTTCAATACCTAATTGGTCGTGTTCTTGTTTCTTCTGTATCAATTTCTCTGAAATACATAATGACTACAGCGGTATACAAAACAGTACTCAGTCCTCCTAACAAGATTATGATAATTTGATGAGTTGTAATAATCGTGAAATCATCATCGAGATCTGGCTCTAATTGTAAACTTGGGATGGGTGTTGACTGAGTTATTATGGCTGTAGCGATCTCTCCAACTTGTTCTAAGCTTCCTGTTGCTGTTCCTGACTTATTTTGTCGAAATTCTTCCGATGCTTCCTCAAGGATTGCTTCGATTTCCGTTAGGTCTCCGGTAATATAGGGTGGAGGTAAATTTGTGGAGTTTGAAACTGCAGCAGCAGCAAGCTTCGAGTTTCTTATATGATACGTTATGGCCAGAATTATAAGATACACGAAGAAAGCACTGATTTGAAGGGAGACGAAACCAGCAATTGAGCCTTTTAGCAATTTGGTGGATTCCTTTAATTTACAGAGAATAATTTAAGATACATAATAAATATGATTATGATATAAAATGGCAAGAGAAATAAATATTAGAATGTGATCTAGCTGATGATACCTTTTCAGTGCCCCGAAATATAAGTAGCCCAAACACAATAAATAAGCAGATATAAATGAACGAGAGGATCAATGTGAAGTAGGTTGCATAAGGCTACATAAAACATCGAAATTATTTATTTACACGAGGATCTTGTGTGCATTTTATTTAATACTAATCAAACATTTAAAACTGACATACGTTATGCCAGATTTCAGCTACACCCAACAAGTCTACAAAAAATCCAGCAAGAAAGATCAGTCCAATTGTCTAAAAAAGGGAAGGAGGGTTACCAAAATATTTCACTTTCAACTTCCACTTTTAATATCTTTTTACAACAGTTTGATTACACTAAATGTAAATTCCCAATTATTATTATTTTTACACTCCGATGTTTTATAACAAGGCATACAACTTACAATATGAAGACTTGCTCCGTAATACGCCCCTCCTCTCAAAGACAAACACATTTTATCGTTTCACTTGATTACAGGCACATGAAATCGTTCCAATTTTATTAACACCTAACCGTTTACATTTGAGTAAACAGTAAGTAAACTCCAAAATGGAAAAGATTTATGTAGAGAAATTCTATCTGAAAAAATAATTAACAAGAATCTAGCTGGATTTATTCTGCGAATATGGATAACAAAACAAATCGGTGGAGAGAACAATCACATAATTTATTATATAATGCTCATGCAATATAATATATATTAAGTACACTGGTGTAAATTATGAAAGCAAGAAATCATGGCCAACAGACAATTTACGCCATGCCATTCCACTCATCACTGGCAGAAGTGAGCATGCACTTATCTTATGACTATGACAGTAGTCTGTTCCAACTAACCAAGCGTTACTTTTCAATAATATTGTTCTTCTCATCATCAATGATCAAGTTTCCCATTTAATTGGCGACATTCTGTAACTCCTCCTAGGTTTTGTTTCCCAAGACGATGCGGTGCGAGCGATGATGATGCAACGATGAAAGACGAGAAACGTACGGAAATACCAAAATTTAGCTGCTTTTTTTTAGTTCTCTCCGCTTTTTTTCATGTTTACTTTTTACAGGGAAAATTCTGCACGCAAAGTGGCTTGCTGTTGCTATAAAACCGTCTATTTCAAGGCAATTTACACATCGACGACGCGACGTGTACACACGGGATCGGGAATATGGGGATCAGTAAGTGTGGATTGCCGATCTACGACCGGATGTATGTTTATATACAGAAACTACTTTTCCCAGAAAATATATTAAGAAAACATGATAGTATATGATCATGATCAAATTACCAATGTATTAAGTGCAAATGTAAATTGAGCTGCAAAATAAAAAACACCAAAAATTTCAAATATTAATTTAGCACATGTGTTTGCTCAAGAACACACTTTAAAAAAGCGTGTAAGCAAAAAAATGCCTGTTGCAACTTTGCAAGACGAATTGGCTAAAGTTAAGGCAGCGCTTTGGATAGTTGTTTTACAATCTGCAAATAAAATTATACACATTGCAGGTTATCACGGGAAAATATAAAATGCTGCCAAATTCTCCAAGCCGAGCGATGAAAGCATTAGGAACTAAGCTCGTTACAAGGGCAAATCAACAAACTGCAAGCTATATTGAAGCTTCTTTCCTGCTTCACAGTTTCGAAAACGTTGTAGGAAAGTCTAACTTTGAAGAAATCTACTACAAAAGCTTTTTATATATGGATTATTGATATTGATGATCAGCTATATAGCTTCGACTTACCACTATAATTAAGTTAAA
>JAHZNJ010002997.1:0-11140 GCA_027744475.1 Lepidocyrtus cf. sotoi NNG-2020 | reverse complement strand
CAACAAGGGGAAACGATTTTAATGAAAAAACGACGTGTAAAATATTATGCCTGTGATAAGACAGCAAAATCTGTATTTGACTTGACATTTTCAAATGTAAAAGCAAAGCGAGTAAATATTTCAGAAGTTAATTTAAATGTAGACATAATATAAGTATTACTATAAATATGACTGTACTCTAAAGTAAATGCCATAGATGGAAAATATTGCATGGAACTACAAAAAATCTTTTGGGATTGCAAACTCATGGAATTTTTATGTGAGGGGACATAATGCGTGCAAATTCTTCCAAATGTGTAACCCTTATCACTACTAAGACACGTGCTGCTCTTATGAGTAAGCTCAATTCAATTTTTGAAGAAAATACAGGAAAGGCATAAAATGATTTATGTGTAAGTATTTCGTATCATTCATGTTATTCGTTTTTTATGACAAACAAAACGTGCGAAATATAGAATATTAAGCAATTTTTTTTCTGTGGCATTTTTATGATAGTTTTGAAAGAATGATCTAATTCAGGTTGCTTGCCACAACGACACGATACACAGTTGACTGGAGTAATGCTTTTTTTGTTTTTATTAAACTAAAATGCTGAGACATACAACTAATGTAAGAATGCTGAAAGTAAGCTTTAAAAAATTATCTTAAGTTTAAAGTTTATCATTTCAAAGTATAATAGCTTCAATAATGGTAATCTGTAAAAAAAAATCAAGACTGCACTTTTGTACGTCATTTCGTCGTCATATTTTTTTATAATGATATTCTCTCATCATTACCAAGATCGCCAGGAATAATATTTGGTGTGTGGTATAAACTGTAATAATCTAGACTCATCCAAAATTACCAGCGATAATAATGACAGCACAATATTTTGTATGAAGAACAGCACATATCTAGCATCTACTCAACTCACTTCTGAAGCAACGGAGAGCCCAGCGAAGTAATAATGACGTCAAACAGAAATACTTCATTCTTCACCAACATCAGCAGCTACAGCTACTGCACCGCTGCGCTGGATACTTTCGTTTATATTTTTGATATGGTAACTTTTTTGACTTCGTGATACGCTGGTGTTAAATACTGTATTATTTATCATTACTACTTGCCACAATTCTTGAATGACTAATAACTCCTTGACAAGAGCTAGCTGCACAAGGAATAATTACTATGATGACGGCATGAAAATAATGAAAAAAGTAATGATGATGAGATGCGTTATATGATGAGTATTCCCACAGTAATGAAATGTTCTCTACTATAATGTACTAAAATGTTCCATATCATTCCTCATGCATTCCCAATCCCAACCCCAAAGTTATCGACTCACTAACTTTTACTATGGAAATGATTAGTTGCTGATGCTGCTGATGAGGATGAAATATTTCAAAACATTTAGTTTTCATAAATTATAGATTATGGATAAGCTAGTAGCATAGCACACTTTGTCAATTCGTTGTCAATACGCCTCTCATAACAAACAAGATTATATGTTGTTGAAGAACAACAAGAACAAGTTGAAGTTATTTCGAGCGGTCGCGTTATGCATGAAAAATCATTCTAAAGAAAGATTACACATTTTTATCCACAAAATCGAAGGTCGCAGCAATTATTACAATCTACATACCTATTCACACAGGGTTACACAAATTTCCCAAAAATCTATTTACTTTAGCTGTTGTTACGAGTAATTGAATTAAAATCTACTTGTCATCGTTTCGATGGGTTTGCTATGCAATTAAGTTTAAAGCGCTAGAGCTAATTATGAATAATTAGGCGTCTCTAGAAATCCAAATAGAAAAATAGCATTTTAAAAAAATGGAGCAATAACTCTTTACGAGGAATGAACTTTAGGAGCGATCAAAGTATTTTTAACTTAATCAACGAATGGCTTGACTTCCACGAGGTAAAAAAAATGTGCAACTCTTGAAAAAAATTAAGTCAATGTAAAAAAATTGCGGTTTAGAAATGACGCAAATGCACTATTGTTAAGCTGAGTTTATTCTATTTTCGAGAACTCACTCAGTTGAAGCTTTATTGCATGAGTGACTAACAACAGAACCCATGGCTTTGAGACTTTGAGACATGGTGTTTTAATATTGTCAACTGTTGCGGTGCGCGAATAGATAAAGAAATGAAAAGGCTATAGGATGAGTTAGAAAGTATTTTTTACTATAAATGATTCATATTTTATAATACTCGTATTGGGTAGGTAAAATCCCACACTCACACATTTATTTTCTTTTATTGTAATGTACTTACTACACATCACAACCCGATGATGCTTGTAAATTTCTATAAGATACACGTTACAAATCACTTATCAATTATTTCCAGCGACATATACGTATACATTACAAAGGGAGTCGTTACCCAGCTCATTATCATGAACGTGATGATTTTGGTGGTGGTGGTGGTGGTGATTATAATGATAACGTGTTTCAGACCATTTGTATGAATACATTTCCTTTTGCAGAAAAATGGACAAAGAAGAATGTATAATGGTGAAACAATTTGATCATGGGTAATAATGGGGCTAGTGTCTTGGGCTCTCTTTTAGTTTTATTTGCTTGATCAGACAAAATCTTTTTGGTGAATTGCATGAATATTGCCTACATTGTTTTTATACGAATGCATGGAGAGAAAGAGACGCTGCTGCTGCTAATGACGCATACAAGTATGGGCTAGGTAGCTATAAAATAAAACCTAAAAGATCAAAGATTAGGATTAGAGGAATCTGCTTGGTTTGGCCGGTAGCAGTTTGAAGTTTCAGTTTCATGGTTGGGTGCAAAGAACTTTTGTTGCATTGACAGCCACGTTATTACAGAAGTCAGAATCAGAACCAGCTAGATTCTTCTTTCTATCTTTATTTAATTTGTCTAAAGAAGGATTAACTACCTCATTCATTTCATTGCAATGCATTGATTTCCAAGAAACGGTTCAAGATTAAAGTTTAACTTTATCATATCGTAATCAAGGCCATTACTTCTTACTAATCGTTAAAATGAAGTGGGAGTAATCAGTTTAAAACTGAAAAGAAACAGCACGCTACATATAAAATCGTTAATTACTTCTATTTAGTAAACAGATAGAAGTGTGTGGTGTGGAACGAACAACAATAGTGCTTAGTTTTGGTTAGTGTACGTACGATTAATTTAATCAACGCACGTGTGTTTAGCTATGCGTGAAAATGGTGGTGAAAAAAAGTGAGAGTGGAGTGGAGAGTGAATCGAAGGTAGTTTAATCAAAGGAGAGCCCGGCCCACACACACATGTGGTATGCAACACAAATACATAATAATAAAAAAAATTGTTGCATCGCTCTCTGACCGCTATCACGAGCGATGTTAACATTCTTTTAACAATGATAATGATGATGATAATCTCTCTTCCCGAAATTATTCATTTGGATCGTGAATCAGTAAAAACTTCTGCTCCTGTTCAGGTAATGCTTGTTTAACATGACAATTTTATCTATTCTTGCGTGAAATTAGAAGATGCATTATTTTTTTTAGCTAAATATAAAAATTAAATTCATTCCTCAAAATATTTATTCCGTTATGCTAAATAAAAAAATCTTTTGTAGAATGAAGGATCAGGCTTATTGTTATTAAGACATTTCATTTTTAAGAGCTTTTTGGAATAATTCTGAAGGCTGTTGCTGTAAGTCAGTACTTTATTATGTTATGGATTGTTGTGGATTATAAATGTTTGTTTTGTATGAAAAGGTGTCGAGTAAGTGAAATATCTAGTGTGTTATTGCTGGCAGAGTGCGTGGAAAAAGACCATAAAAAGCTACTGCTTTCCCATTAACTATAATATTTGCGTTTTTAATGATCATTAGAAATGGTGATGATTACTATTCTATATTTATTTTTCCGATGTGAGTCTGTCTCTATCTATTATACTGTTTTTATTATGTGCATGGAAAGGCAATGTCTCATTCTAGTAAAAAAGGTAAAGAAAAAAAAACAAAAATCTATTGATTAATAAGGAGAATATTATTCGAAGGAATGCAAGCAATGATGCGCCTTCGATTCTGATCTAAAACTTGAAGCTTACTTGTCATATAATATCATTAACACACAGAAGGCGACACAGACACATGAGGAAAAACTCATTCCTAAGAAAGAAATATAAACAGTCTTGATATCCATCAATTAAGTTTAAGTAGCTTCTATTTACGATTAGTTAGATTGTTATGATATTATTGGAATCAAGTAAGTTTTTATAAGTCCTTCAGAAACTGGGAGTGAACTGATTCCATAAAAAAGGAAAAAAAAACGCAACACAACGTAGGAAATACTTAGGCTCAAAAATAAATTAATAATGAATGAATTTTGAGCAGGTATTAAGCTAGATATTTATAGGCGCTCTAAAAAATTGTTTTAAAGATTTTAGATTAGTTACTGCCAAGAATCTCGGAGGCCATATTTTTTCACTATTGACTATTTACACTTTTCATGTCAATAATATACTACGGAATTATAAATATCGCATATATCCATGGTCCATCTATCTTTTGAGTATATCTACGTAGTATTCTATAATAAATATATGCATTATGCATAGTAATGAGATAGAGAACGCTTTGTAGATTAGCTCAATCGGCGGCGAAGTAGTAGGTGTAGGTAGGCGGCTTATTAGTACTCTAAAAAATAGCAATTAACAAATCATTCCAGCGATTCAGTAGTCAGTCATCCAGTAATTGTGCAGCAGTCAGCAGCAGCTAGTCAGGTTCCAGAAAGCGTGAAATCCCGACTCAACAATTTTCGTACATAATATTAATTCTCTGGCAGTCTGTCTATTGTGCATTTATCTTCTGCTCTAAAAATCTGGACCTTGGACAAATTTCCGTTAATATTCAATATTTGATCACCTTCGAAACTTCAAAATTAGTATGCGTTCTACGTTCTTCAAAGAGAGTGTGTAGTATTAATGTTGGGAGTTGTGATAGAAAAATAAACACTGGCTTTGTCTGTGTGCATGCGTTAAAAATTTTTTTGATAACAATTTTTCGTCGAGGTGAGAGAGGACGATGGGATTACTGTTGTGTTATGCAGTGCTTATTAGACGCTTTCAATATTACGTCAAGTGAGTTAGTTGCGTTATGATTATGATGTTATTATTATTGTTACAAAACTGACATCATCAACAGAAAGAAAGAAGCACATGGGTGCAGTGCACTCTTTTTTCTGCTCATGCACATTGTACATGAAATTGGACCAGTACCAAAAGGAAAGAGAAACGAGACAGTAAAGGAAAACGTTATATGACACATATTATTATTATTTTTAAGACTAGGCTAAAAAAAAGTGACTCAGATTAACAATTTATAAGTCATTCCTTTCTTGTACTTTAGTTTTTCTTCTTCTTCTTCTCTCAAAATATTTCTTTAATTAATGTTCTTGTTGCTGCTGCAGAGTTATCAAAACTGACAGAAAGTAGTGAGATAGGGAAAGAAACTAGTGAAAAAGTGATGATATAAAAGGACCTTTCTTATTCACGAAAGAAAAAGGAATGGAATGAATTATTTATTCGAACGTCATCATCATCTTCACATATTTTGCTCATTCTCAACATCAACACAGCAGCAGAAGCAGAACCATAATCAACATCAAGATTTGTATCAAAACTCTTGCCAAAGCAAAAGTAAAAAACGAATTATACATGTCACAATATAACATATCCGTCATAACTTCCTTCTCTTAGTGTTGTTTGTTCGTACGATACAAAAAACGTTACCATTTAAACCGATAGAGAATCTTAATAATAAATATCTGCAATGAAAAGACAAGAAAAGAAGAAAACTCTGAAATAGTGAAATTCTTTTGCCAAGTGAAGGAGGTCTTCCTTGAAGCGATCATCGTCGTCATCATCTCTTCATCATACAGAAAAACGTTTACCCACATGATGTCTTCATTGGTCATTTAAAAAAGACTACAAAGAAGAGGCTTAAATGTTAATCCACCTTGATGGAGAAGATTATGTTATTATTTTTGCTGCAGCTAAGACTATATGGGCTATGACCAGCTTAACCCCCTCATTATCATCATCATCAGCATCTTATAAAGAAGCATCATCGTAGCATGGTAAGAAATAACACTCTTTATCTTCAACTGTGTGTTTATAACGCTGTATAAATGTTTCCTTCATAAGTTTATTCGCCCAAAATCCAAAATCATTTTTATTCGCTCCGAAAAGCGAGAAAACCCGATCTTCTACTTATTCATAAAAATTGTAGTAGTTTTGTCAGACGAATACAAAAAACATAAATAAGTTTTGCATAAAAAGATTCGCAAAATAGAATACGGACGCGGACGTTGTGCTGCGATCTTTATCTGTCATCATTCATTGCAATGGGGTTGTATTCGTGTTATGTTGCAAAATTGACCACTACAAGCAACGCATGGAAAATTCTATGAAATTGATTTTTGCTCCAAACATTTCTTTATTTTGGAGAATAAAAAGAAAAAGATCTCTTTTTGTAAGGTATTGTCTGTTGGCTTGGCTACTTCTGGTGGGTTTCTATCGAAGCTGAAAGGTGAAACGAGCAAAATACTTTTTTAATAAATAACGCTCTAACTGACATTATTTTGGAATTATAATTTTGCTTGTTTTATTATTATGTGAACATAATGTTGTACGGTAGATTATCACCCGAGTCCATGGACTTTTCCCTAAGTTAGAGTAAGAAGATTAGAATTATGAAAATGAATGGTAGTGGCTACGTACGTTACGTTCGTACGGCTCATGTTTATTCAATATTTACGTGTAATGGGGAAATATTCATGTTAATTTTATATGCGTGAGCGAGAAAAGTCTGCTACGATAATGTAGGACGCACATATTTACTCTTATTATTATTAAATGATCATTTTTTTTGTATACCTACTTTTTGTGGTAATGCTTTGGAGAATAGCAATAGCAACAATTCATCTTTGCAACTTAATAAACCAATCGTTATACGAAAATATACAATAACATTAACAAAAAAACTAACTAAGTCTTGCCTCCATTATATACGTACAATTCAATGGTACTCTGAAATTTGCACTTTGTTTCCAGCAAGTCATTATTTAGAATTTTGGAAAGGCTTAACTTTGACTCTTAAAAACATTTCATATTCTCATTTACAGTTATGGATTTTGTAGCCATTTGTAACACTAATGACATATATATTTTTGAGTTCATTTTGCTCGATTCAGACACGACCATTCATCATCCATAGGAAAATCAACGTCACCTACTTTATTATTTTGTTCCTTTGGGTTATATATCTCGATTCTTTATCCCTCCATCCGCTTCGCTCACCTCTCGCCATCCACTATTTGAGTTGCTTATTGCTTGCCACTCGCCGCCACACTCCACATTATAGCATTCTTCGTTACTTTTTTCCGCTCGGTAAGTCGGAACTCTGTAGCGTACGTACTAATAAGCAAAAGAAAGCAAGTGCTCTGCAGTCTGCAGTAGTGGATTCTTCCTTCCATTTCCCCATCAAATTCAATACAGAAGTACTAAAACAACTTTCTTTTTTCCTTTTCATTATGATATTCCCAATTGCCATCATCAATTACAAACATCCTTGGATATGAAATAAAATAAACATGCATGAACATTAGCCTTTTCTGACATGAGTGAATAGATAACAAAAAGTGATGATTCTGCTGATTATAATGGTTACTATTATGTAAACGTATGATAAAATAGATAAAGCAAACAACCACATTTCTTGCTATGCCTTTGAGCCCTCCTCTTATGATAAATGATTCCAATTAAAATGGGAAACTAGATGATATCTTATGTGGTGAGGTGAGTACGTCACGTCGTCAGCCTCTCATCAAGCAAAACAACATACTTTGCGATTTCCGCAGCATTTCATACAAGGCAACTTTGTTTCAAAAATTTTACAAAACAAACCGAAAGAAGTTTTAGATCTTTGATTTTCAAGGCTCATAATATTTACCTTAAGTTACCTTGGTCGATAGCGCATCATAATCTACCAAGCTTTTCCTTGCATAGTGTTATTTACTCTAGATAAAAGAAACGCAAATTGACATAAGTATTTTACTTTACTTTTATTTTGAGATATCCTAACAACAATTAAATCCTGGTTTTTCTCAAGTGTGCAGTAGTGTGCGGGTATTGCCCATGCCATGCAATATGATGTATAATGTAATAATGACCCTTATCAAATCATTCAAATCAACATTAGCAAAATCAAAACAAGAGTGAAACAAGCAAATAAATACTTTGATTGCATTTCTACACTACAAAGAAGAGAACAAATAATTGCATTTATTTAGTCCATTTAATAATATTTTGACATTCGGCTGTCATGTCATGTCATTATGATTATTGCATCTTATCAAGCCTCACTTTCTCATCTAGTTCTTAAGTTCTTGCCCATTTCTACCGAAAATACAACTTTGGCTGCTGTACGTGTACACCACTAAAAGGTTTGCTTCTTTTTTCTCATCGTGTACTTGTGTGTAAATAAGTATAAAGCAACTTATTATGTGATTGTGTTTGTTGTTTTCTTGGCTTGCTAAGTAATGCTTTGCATTCACAGCAGCGTAGAAACAGCATCATCGTCAGCAACAGAGAAGAGCACTATTTTGTCATGTATGTGATGTGAGTGAAGGGGAGGGGCGAGCGGGAAGTTAAATCAAAATCTTGAAAAGATGAGCTTTTGCCCTATCCAAATCTAATATCCGCAAAACATGTACTTGTCTTCTTCTTCATGAAAGAGAAAATGAACATAAACAAATCAAGTCAATAATTTATTTTTCGTCTTCGTTCTTCGGTCTCTGCTCTCGCTCTCCTCCTTCTTGTTTGCCTTAATTTCATAATTGTGAGTATTACCATCACATCACCGGACGTAAGTTGTTTAATTTTCATCATGTCAGTTGGCCTACACTTCTTCAGTTTTTGAAATAAGTGTTGTTGTAGGATGTGAAAAATGAAAGGGAAAAGGAGGTACAAGAGAGACAGATAAGATATTAATAATAATTGCTCACACAACAACATCATTAATTAATAGAATCAAATAAAAATGGAAGAAGTGGCACGGGAATAGAGTGCTTCTTCTTGTTGAGCTTTTTATTGGTTGCCTATTATTAAAAAAAGTGCCGGTGTTTAGTGTGTCATGTCACATGTTGTTGTTGAGATTTAATTTACAAAAGTGAATAACTTCGAATTCGATAATTGATAATCATGTTATAGTATAGAAATGAAATTACAACAAGCAAAATTGTATCCCGGTAGCATAAAAAGTAAAAAGTAAACAAACATGATTTCATAGCAAAAGTAAAAATTCTCTTTAAGTTAATTTCAAATTAAATAGGAAATGAACTCAAATTAGATTAGTTTGTGGCGTGTTCCCGTCGTCGTCGATAAATCAGCTGTGTTGTGCTGTGGTTGTAGGAAGAAGTTGAGCAAGGGCATGGAACTATTTTTTTTGCTTTTGCTTTTGTAAAGTGATTGTGGAAGCAAAATAAAAAGTTGTGTAATGATTTGAGTAGTAAGACATGTATGGTGACAGTTGTTGCAGAGAGGGAGGGCGACATCGAGCTTCATAGGTTTATAAGGATGCACAGCTGATGAGAGGTATGTTGACAATCTAAAATTATTGTTATGTTATCTTGAATTTATTTTACAAATAGTTTAATTCAAACACGGTAATCAGCATCAGCCAAGCATGACCGCCATTGTTTATATAAATAAATCCTTTTAATACAAATCCCACGCGTGAAAAACTAGATTAAACTAGTCAGAGGGGGCTTAATGTTTGTAGACACGGTTTGAGAATTTTTGTTATCTGACATGGAACAACAACAAACAACCACCAACTAAACTGTGTTAGTTCATGGTAGCATGAAGCCAAGGCTCCCAGGTCATTTTTATTGTGCTATTATCGAGCCACATGATTTGAGTTATCTAAATACCTAGTCTGACTGACTGCACATAACTTTCTTCATTGATATTTAAAATTACCTGAGAAATGCATCGAATGCATAAAGATAACCACACCAGGTTTAGATTGTTTCAATCTAATGATTTATGGCTATTTCAAGTTGAAAATTGCTGAAATGGGCAATTGTTGATCAATTGTCAATTAGATGTCAATAACAAATAGGGTTCAAAAGTGTGGTATGTATGTATTATTGACTATTGCTGCGCATTTCCTCGATAACACGTTTCCCTGATTCTCTAATCATTGCAGGACATGCGAGAAAGTTGATTACGTAAAGAGTTTGATGAATGATTTCTGAACAGCGAAATTAAAATAGGTTAAAAATGCCAACGAAAGTCACAATGCAATGCTCAGTTGGTTCGCAATATAATATTATTTAAATCTAAAACTCTTTCTTATTAACGAGCAACTCATGTCAGAATCATAGAAATTATAGAATTAGAACAAGGTTTTCCATTGAGATTCATCTTCTGGATGAAATTCTCTTTTCAGCAGATTTGGAAACCTAATTAATTAAAAATCATTACTGTCCAGAAAAGAAACTCAAATTCCAAAAAGAGAAGTTTAAATTGAAGTATAACTCTAACAACATAATAAAATCCTATTAGAGCTCCTTGAGACGGCTTTACATTGGAAGAAGGCCTGTTCACAAACGCGGAATTATCAACAGTTTCGCATACTTCTACCACCACACATTCCTAAATTTACTAAACTACACCTCAAAAAGTTTTAACAAGTATAAAAAATACTAACAGCAAATCTTCTTCCTCTCTTTCTCTCTGGTAGGTTTTATGTATAAAAGAGAAACCTAACTAGAAAGTCTCATTGTTAGTGTGTTGCTGCTGCTGCTACAGTTAGTTACCTTTTACTATTTCTGAGAACTTCTTCTTTTAATAAATGTGAAGGATCACTAGTGGAAGCATTATTAGTCACCGTCAAGGTTGTTTCCTATTCCTACATTTACGCTGAATCAGCTCAGCGACCGTCTCTTTTATTAAAATCATCCTAGAAACAGTTCCACTACTGCGACCATGATGACACTTTTTAATTAGTCATCCTTAGAGACTTAGAGTCAGGCAGGAGTGATTAATTCCCTCTTGACATATATGATTTTTAATTAATTAGGTTTCCAAATCTGCTGAAAAGAGAATTTCATCCAGAAGATGAA
>JAHZNJ010002996.1:0-11649 GCA_027744475.1 Lepidocyrtus cf. sotoi NNG-2020 | reverse complement strand
GCTCATTTAAAGTTTGCTTTTATGTACTTGTGTATGCTATTTGAGAAAACGGTCTAAAACAGCTACCATTATAATGCTTATGGTATATGAGCTACAACATTAAGTGCTAGTACCACCACCTCCACACAAGTGAATGCTTGCATTTGTAAATGTATTTTATTAATAAAAAACGAACAAAATTAGTTTATCATTTCAAGGCATTCATACCAATCAGTGAGAATACCCACGTTTCTGCTTGCTTCCTCAAGCTTGAAGAGAGCGTCCCCCTTTTCTCTCGTCAACAGCTCAATTTTCTTGTTAGCATCCGCCAATGCTGAGAGAGCGGCTTCCTTTTCCCTTCTTTCGGTTTGTATGGTAGCGTTCAGCTCGGTCTGTTTGTCCATCAATGCAATGTTTTGGTTCTTTTCAAAGCACCACTTTTCTTCAATGCTGGTGACTTGGTCCACGAGTATCTTTCTCATCAGAACGAGATCTCGCGTAACCAGTTCAGCTTCTTCGCGTGGGACCCAAAGCCTATTTGCCAAACAATTTGCCATAAACTGCCGGACCTCCTGTGGGACTGTAAAAACATTATCAAATAAAGAAACTACAAATTAAATTAACAAACGTACGGTTAGTGCGGTAGCTGTCTCGTCTTTGGATAGCAAGCTCCCATCGTCGATGTAGTGGCAATCCAATCCATCCTCCTACGTCAAACAGTTGCAAATCATAAAAGAACTCGTCCGTTTCAAAGTTATCATATGGAGCGCGTTGTCGAGAATCCCGAAATAAACGAAGGCACTTTTCAACACGGTCTCTCTGCAATCAAAATACACAATTATTCTCTCTCTCTCTCTCGCACGCGCACACACGCTCTCTTGCTGTTTACTCACGTCTCTTGATTTTTCCTCTGCTGTTAGGCTCCTGGATTCTTCAATTTGCAAAAGCTTGACTCCACTTTGAAATTCAACCTGGTCTGTGCAGTTAAATTTTGCAATGCTGAGGAAAGAGTATGGACTAAAGCTATAAAATGCAATATCTTGTTGGCTAAACTGCCACTGCCATTGCTCCAAGTTTACGTCCATGATGCTAAAGGTTTAAATAACGAATGAAATGAAATGTGGTAGGGTGGATTGGTTGACCGCTCAGAGACAGGATGTGACTTCCGGTTATGAAAAAGTTGAAACGAAAAGAGTTGGATTTTATATTTATTACCATAAGCCCAAAAATATTGTTACAAATGTTAAATGTTAAAATTTTGATAAACAGTATACA
Source organism: Lepidocyrtus cf. sotoi NNG-2020 (assembly GCA_027744475.1). Lineage (NCBI taxonomy): Eukaryota > Metazoa > Arthropoda > Collembola > Entomobryomorpha > Entomobryidae > Lepidocyrtus > Lepidocyrtus cf. sotoi NNG-2020. Next base: position 10,395 of record JAHZNJ010002996.1, on the reverse strand, counting down.
AATTGTAAAAGCTAAAAGTATTATTCATAATAAAGCTAAGCTACACACGCCAATTGAAAAACATCATTCTAAAATAAACAGTAAACAAAATTACTAAAACCAAAAGTATTCACTCTATTCTAGCTGATAATGATAATAAAAAACTACAAACAAATAATCATTGTTATACAGAAAAGCAAAAGTAACTCTAATCCTTCTGTTAAAAAGATGGTAGTAGCACAGCAGCAACAAAACGCGAGCCAAAGTAGATAGCAACGGCATGAATCTGGATGGTAATATGTAGATTCACTCGTCCGTGCGCTGCGCGTCCACTTCTGTAAAACAACAAATGTAAAATACAATTAGTTTGCAAAGACTCATCGCATAGAAAGAGAAAAAGATGAATATTGACAAATTATATTCATACTTACGATTACTCGCCCATCATGATTTTGGCTGCGTTTTTTGCAGCATTGTAGGCTCCTCTGGCATACATTTCCTTCTCCTCTGGGGTAGCCACAGGATCTCCCAAGTTTTCAGCAATGATGAGCCGTCCAAACCATTTATTCAATTCTGCCATATGAAACTCTGGAATGGAAGCTTCTGGACCCCTCCAGTCACCCTTGTTTTGCTTTGCTGGAGTCCACCAACGGTACTGCAACTTGTATTGGGGATGATTATACGGCTTTATCCAAGGCTGAGTCATCTTGTAGCAGATTGGGCTGTCCCAAAAGTCTGGAGCAGTAATGTCATTCACTTGGTCTTGAAGATAATTGGCATTAGCAGCCCGTTTCTCTTCTGCATGCATTATCCAAGTTGCATATTTTGGGACATGCATGAGCGGAATGCAAAACACCATCGGCTTTTGCTTGTCGGTAATGTTGATCCTCTTGATGAAAATGTGATCATCGCCATCATCCCGTGGATTGGGGGCTTTCTTCACAAGCAAAATCTTGCCAATTTTGAAAGCATCGTTCCAAAACTGCTCACTTTTTTCCGGGTAGTAATCCTGAATGGGCTCTGGTGCCAAGTTTTTGTAGTGCATGGTTATTCGCAGAGTCAGATCCTTCCACTCCTTGTCAGTTGGAACTGTAAACACACAAATCACAAAAATTACTAATCACAAAAGATTAATCTCCACTAATCACCATAAAAGTCACTGATTAATCACAACCACAACTAATAAAAACTCACCAATTTTCTTCTTTTTCACAAATTTTTCCATTGGAGCACAAACACCTTCAGCAATCTTGTTGACGGAATCTTCCAAATAATTTTCTCGGGGCAAGACGAGACGACGCTTTACTTGCTTTCGAGGAGTAACCAACGACTCTTCCAAAGTGTCAAACATGGCTTGGCTGTCTTGATCCATTTTACTCGTATTTACTGTTTACTCAAAGCTATTAAGCAAAATTAAAAAAAGAAACTGTTTATAAAGTTACTAGGCAAAATCCAAAAAGAAACTGACAACAACTCTGAGCGAGAGCAGAGTATTTATGGAGAGAGGATGATGCGAGGAGGATCAGAGAGGTGACTATGGTGTGAAATGAAAGCGTCGGTTTTATTTCTCTTTTGGCTGTTCAAGATGGAAGTTCAACTTGGTTCTCGTCCTCTGGACGCAGAGTTTGACTTTGTAAAATATCAACAGTTGTATCCTAAAGGTGAACAGTTTTATAGTGGTTTCATTCCCCGTGCAAAGAAACAAAGTACGGATAAAGTAAAGCCAAACTACTTTTTTCTACCTCCTCCTACACAATCCCAGAAAGAATGCATGAAAATGCTAAAGGAAGTGGCCGACCGAACAAAAAAGGGAGCTCGTCTCGTATCCATTGTATCGTCCATGGCCGGATGTGGGAAAAGCTTAACGCTCCAGCGATTTGTCCAGTACTGCTCTCAAGCGGATGTCAACCTCGAAATAGCATGTCCTACGGGAATATCCTCCTCAATTTTCTCCTGCTACACGCTTCACGGTCTAGTGGGCATATGGGATATCAAGCAGAGTTTTGAGAGGATGGTGACTGCTGATCTAACCAACGAAGTAGCAAAGAGGCTCTCAAAGATTGACATTTTGGCTGTTGATGAGGCGAGCCTCTGTGGTGCGAATATGATTACAATGGTATTGGGACGGATACGACGAGCAAAAAAGACGAGTGGATTACCGTGCAGTCTCGTTCTTTGCCTTGACCCTGAACAATTGCTTGCTGTACAGGACTTTGCTCTCTTTACTCCTATAGAGAGAATGAAACCGGATGCTTTTGGCTTTGAGGCGGTGAAGCTATACAACAATCCTGATTATTCCATTTCGTTGCTGGAGAATTGCAGGCAGGGCGAAGACCCTCTTTACGCTCGCATCCTGCATAATATACACGAGCGTTGCGTAACAGAAGAGGACATTAACATGTTAGAGACGAGACGTGCAACACACCTCACTTCCTCTCAAGTCTCCTCTTTTCATGAGGCGACTCATTTGTATGCAACAAACCGACAAGTAGAAAAGTGGAATATTTTTTATTTACAACAACTCAACATTCCCATTAGACGAATACAAGCTACGCTCGAGCCCTATTGTGCTCTTTGCAAAAAGGATTATTTGGATTTGTACTGTGGAGAAGACACTCAACTGCTATTACAGCGAAACTTGTATTATACAAAAAACTTGTGCAACGGCTCTCGTGGCTTGTGTAAAGGGATTTTATACAAAAATGATGTAGCAGAGGTGATTTTTGTGCATTTTCCGAGTTATTTGGGAGAAACGCTCGGAGAGGACAAAGTTGTGCCAGTGACAAGAATAAGTGATTATTTAATTTGTTTGCACGAAAAGGACCAAAAACAGAATCCAATCAGAAAAAAGTTAAAATTGACATACTTTCCGCTCCAGGCCTGTATGGCCACCACAGTGCACAAATCACAGAGCATGAGTCTTGACAGCTGTGTAGTGTGTTTTGATGGATTTAATTACCGAGACCGCAAATTGTACACTGCTCTCAGTCGGTGCAGAAAACTCAAGAATTTGCTAATTTTGTCGGAAAAGCCAGTAAAAGAGTACTTTTTGCGAAATGGATCCTAATTGTATATTATGTGAAGAAGACGTTGTAAATACTGAATTAATGATTTTGTGTAGAAAGTGTACAAATGTTGACTTTGATTTAAGAGCAAAGCTTGCTATAGGAAAAGTGCTTGAAGTGGATAGTTTTGAGTGGTTGCCGGATACGCTTCAGCAAGACATTTACTTTTCAAAAGTGCTTGAAGACAAAGAGTTTTACATTATTCCATTACTAAACAAGCTACGAAAGAAACTGGATGAAATTTATTCTGGCACAGAGCGAATGGAAACAAATTAACAATGGGGAAAATTAAGCACGATTTAAAGTGTGGGCTTTGCCCATACCAAACTGATGATGCCGAGCAGTTGGATGAGCACAAGCAAACACACGATTGTGAGTCTTGTGGTGAATCGTGCAAAAACAAAAAGTTTCACAAGTGTTATTCTCACAAGTTTAAAAGTGGAGAGGACACAATAGTGCAAGTTCCATTAAACAGTGCAGGAGAGCCCGTTTTTACAAAAACTGGAGAATTTTTCAAAGATGCAGTAGTTAATTACATTTACAAGTTTAACAGTGACACAAAATCAGTGTTTAGTGCATTAGAGTTTATTTTTTTTCCCTTGGAACAGCTGATTTCTTCGTACATTAAAGTGTATGGTGGAGTGAGGCTAAAGCTTACTATGGATTTGCAAATGAGGGAAAACAAGACGGGGCACGAAAATGCAAAGGCTTATTCATCGCCTCCATTTCGTATTCTCCACCCCAACTTTATCAGTGAAACAGTGGAATTGTGTGGACAGTTTATCATTGGCCAAGTGCATTTAATGGCCCACGAGCAGTCTGGACTTACGCTCCAGCATGTAAATAATGTAAAAATTACTATAATTAATCATCATCGTCGCGTCGCAAAAGGATTTCTTCCCGCGCCATACTTGAAAAGAAAGATGGGATGGGCAAACATAAAAAATTCAATGAATGAGTGCTTCAAGTATGCTGTACTCTGTGGACTTTATTCCCATGAAGTCAAGGTGGATAATCTCGACCTGGATTGCGATCTTACACACAACCAACAGCGCAAAATTAAGCGAAAACTGCAAAATGCAAAGACTTTTGACAGTTTTGATCGTGAAATCAACGTTTTGGAGCAATGGGACGGATTTGATTTGACATTGCTTGACCAATTTGAAAATAAAAACAACATTTCCGTCAATGTTTACGGGTGGAATCCAGAAATAAAGGAAGTCGTACATAAACGATTGACAAGAGTTTGGAAGAAGGACCATGTGGATCTACTATTGCTGGAACGAGAGCACTTGCCATCAGAGCAACAGGAAAAATATAATGTAGACTATCATTTTGCAACAATATTTGACATTTGCCGCTTTTTGGGGAAACGAAAAAATATAAGACAAATTATTTGTCGATTTTGCTCCAATGCAGTAGAAGACCAAGATCATCAAGCAAGATGCCAGTCGGAAGTAGTAACAAGTGTCAAATTTCCCAGAAGAACAAACTATGAATTTAAGCAGAATCACCTCCTGATTGAGCCACCATACAAGGGATACTTTGATTTTCTCTATGGACAAGTGGAAAATAACAATTTTGAGCTGGAAACTACAGTAATGGGATATGGATTGCTCATTGTGGATGCAAATGGAGATGAAGTGTTTAGCAAATTTCACCTCGGCCAAGATGCAGCCGAGTCATTCATGAAATGTACATATATTTATGCTTGTGATTATGTCGAGCAAATGAATCAAGACCCACTCCCACTGGATCCCACTCCCGAAGACCACGAAAGAGCAAAACAAGTAACAATTTGCTATGTTTGTGACGAGCCGTTTACATCTTCAAACCCAAAAGTGTATCATCATCAACATTACAAGCAAGGAATACCCATTCAATTTATTCATCGTGACTGCAACTTGAAAATAAAGGCACAAAAGCACGTGCCATTCTTTCAACATGGATTTATTCGTCGAGGAGGCAATTTCATCATTCCATACATTAAACACGACGACCTAAAAGAGCGAAAAAGGGCACAAATTATCCCAAAAAGCGGCGAAAGATACATGAGTATCTCTCCTTGTCCCGAAATTCGCTTTTATGATGCAGCAAGCCATCTATCGCAGGATCCCACCACCATTGCCCAGCAATTGTCTGACGACGAATTGACATTGGTGCGAAAAGGAGCAAATGAACACAAGCACTGGAAGATTTGGACAAAAAAACTCGTCTTTCCCCATTCACAAATTTGCAAGGATGAAGATTTTGATGCAAAATTTCCCGATTTTGATGAAACCTTTGTGGATTTTACACTGGAGCGAGATACATTTGAAGATGATTATTACATGGCAATGGAAGCAAGGGGATATTTTGACTGTAACACTCTTAAAGAATATGCCTTGCTCGTTTTAAAAGCACGAGTATATCTTACGGCGTGTGTAATGGAAAATTACTCTAAATGGGCAACATCCAAGTTTGACTTGTGCCCTCTTGCTTCTCCTTCGCTCCCATCATACAGCTATGCAGTAGCAAATTACACTGCAAAATCAGACTGGGAATTTATCAAGGATTATGACATTTACAACACCATCACATCATCAATCAAGGGAGGAGTTTCGCTTGTAACAAAAAAGCGTGTGCAAGCAAAAAGTGAGAGATTGGGTGACATTGTGGAGGATGGTGAAGAACGTGTTGAAGTGTTATCAGTGGATTTTATATCTCTCTACCTTTCTTGCTTGATGGATTATTTACCACATGGAGGATACCGTATTCTTTCACCAGACGAGGTGGAAAAGTTTGACTTGAACAACATTAAAGATGGATATGGATATGCCATCACATGCGATCTTGAATATCCCCACTCTCTTCACGATTATACTGAAGATTTCCCACTTTGCCCCAAAAGAGAGCTAATTTCAACAGGAAAACATAATGAAGATGACAAATTGGGAGTCCATATGCTTACTCTTACTCAATATGACAAGAACGATGTTACTCTATGGCACAAAAATCTCCAACTTTACCTGGAATTGGGAATGAAATTGCAAAAAACGCACTCAATCATTGAGTATCAGACGAAACCGTTCATGAAACCATTTGTGGACAAGGTTTTTCAAGTGAGGAGCTCAAGCAACTACAAATTTCAACAACAACTAGCTAAATGCATTGGAAATTTGGCAATTGGGACATTTCTTCACACCAAAAATGACCTCTACATGATTCCATGCACGGACCAAAAAACAATAACAAAGCACGTGGCATGCAACAGATTTGAAAATGTTCAAGTTATACTACCAAATGAGCTCGCCCTCGTGACCATGAAAAAGTTTAAGGCTACCATGGCCAAAAATGTGCTGCTTGGGTGGCAAGTGTTGGAGGAATCCAAATTCAAGCTCTACTCCCTCGTCTACAAGCGACTCAAGCCATTATTTGGAGAAAACATTAAAATACTTCTCTGTGAAACGGATTCACTGATTGCCGAGATAAAGGACCCAAACAAGACTTTTGTCTCAAACTTGGAAAAACTCGGCGATATCCTGGATTTTAGCAATTTACCCAAAAACCACCGCCTTTACTCACTTTCCAACTATATGAAGCCCGGAATGGTTAGAATTGAACAATTTTACATTTCTGACGTTGTTTGCCTCAGAAGCAAGCAATATTCGACGCTGAGCAAGTGTGCTGCATGCATCAACATGGAAGAAGGAGAATGCCAGGCATGCGGTGGAGAAATCATCAATATGGTCAAGGGAAAGCCAAAACACGTAAATGTGACTCATGAGCAGTATATTCGCGTTCTTACCGAGCCACACGAAGGATTTGCAGATTATTACAATTTAAAGAGAAACGAGCAAGGAAAGCCCCAACGCAAGAAAATGAAGAAAATGGCACTTTCCGCCAATTCCCACACCAGACGCTGGATAAGTCCCATTGACTCTCTCCCCTTTGGATACAAAGGCTATAAATATAGCTTTCCAGGAGCTTCCGCCGACAGTCTCTAATTAATCATGAAGAAGAAGGTCACGTTCTCTGAGCCTGTACAGTTTTATATTAAAGAGGACGACGACTGGAAATTGTACAGAAAACCCTATTGGATCTTTGTAGCAGCCGACAGAATGAGAGAAAAGGAAAAATGCAAGAACCAAGCTACGGCCCCTTTGATCTAAGGCTTCAAAATCGCTCAACTCTGGTTCTGGCCGGGCCTAGCCACAGCGGAAAAACGCATTTATCCCTCCAAATTGCAGAAAAAAGGCGTGAAGTGTATAGAGAACCCATTGAAAATGTATTATATTTCTATCATCAGTATCAAGACGCATTTTCCCGTGTAAATGATCCCAAAATTACGTTTACCGACAGCAAACAAGTGGTTGAAGACACTGTAAAGCAAAAGAAACCACTTTTATTAATAATTGATGACTTTATGACTAGAGCGATAGACAAGGAAGCAAAGTTTTTACAAGAATTTTTTGTGGAAGTATGCCACCACTCTAATGTTACATTAATTTATCTTCAGCAAGTGTTGGAGCCACCAAAAGGAAAGGTTGTTCGCCAAAATACCCATTATTGGGCAATATTTAAAATCCCTGCAGACGCTAGACAAGTGCAATTGTTTAGTTTTCGACAAAAACCCGAAGATAGAGACTTTGTGTTCAATTGTTATCGACTAGCAACCCAAGAACCATACGGATACCTTTTCGTAGACAATTATCCCGTGTCAAGTGAAGTGACTAGGTACAGAAATTCAGTTTTTGTGAATGAAAAACTTTTATTTTACTTGCCATGAAGGGAGCAGTGACCGCTTATTCATTGCGTCAATAGGATGGACAATGAATTTATCGATAAAGTAAACAGTGCGCCAGAAGATAAATATAAACAACTATTACAACAAACAACTCCCGAGCAAGCAAAAGCTATAGTGCAGTGCATCAAAGTGGTTCAAGGACAGCGAGTTAAAAAGCGAAAGAGGAAAAAACTCTTGAAAATTCCCATTATTGCATTGACTGTAGGAAAAGCAGTTGGTTCAGCTTTGGATTATATTCCTCCTTCATAATGGATAAGATTAAAGAATATTATATTGTGCCTCGTCAAGTTTACGAGAACACGACAGCTGGGAGACAGACGATCGAAGAATTGCTAGCTCTACAGCCAAAAAGTGCTGCGAAAAAGATTAAGACAATACTAAATTTTCTCACTTCTGTTGGTGTTAAATGGGACAAGTTTGGTGATGTAGACAAACCTAAAGTGAACATGTTTGAGTTGTGTGTTTATGCAGTGCGAGGAAAAATACAAGAACCAGCTCAGTTTAAAGAGTTTTTGGACTTGCTAAAAAGGTTTAAAGTGCCCTCTTACCTGTTTTGTGAAAAAGTGCAGCAAATGTATGAACAGAATGAATGAAACTTTTATGCAACGTGCGTGGAAAAACACGAGAGAACCAGGAGCTCTTGCTGGTCTTGGTGGTTTTGCAAAGGCAAAAGGGATAAAAAACATTAAAGAGGCAGAGAGAATTTTGAGTGAAATTGATGCATTTTCTCTCCACAAACCAACAAGAAGACGTTTTAAACGAAGACCATTTATTGTGAGATCTCCACGAGCATTTTTTTGTGCAGATTTGGCAGATTTTCGCTCCCTTTCCACATCAAACAAGAATTATTCGTGGATTCTCGTAGTTTTGGACATTTTTACAAAAAAAGTGTTTTGTGTCCCGCTCAAGAGGAAGACGAGCGATGAAACTTTGGAAGGATTTAAGCAAGTTTTCAAGCAATCCAAGAAACCACCAGCTAATCTCGTCACCGATCAAGGACGTGAATTTATTAGCGCCAAATTGAAAGAATTTTACAAGAAACTAGGCATTAATCATTACGTCGCTTTGAATAAATTAAAAGCTTTTCATTGTGAGCGTGTAATACGGACGCTAAAAGTGCGATTATTCAAGTATATGACCCTCCACAGGACTAGAAAATGGATAGATGCCCTTCCCCTTGTTGTAAAATCATACAACTATACTACACACAGTGCCACCAAGTTTAAGCCAGCAGAAATTACAGAAAAGGACGTGGACCAAGTGTTTCTTAACCTTTATCGCAACTATTTGAAGAATGACAAGCCAAAAAAGCCGCCAAAGTTTAAAGTTGGGGATTATGTCAGAATTTCGCGTAATCGGCTCGCTTTTGAAAAAGGATACACGGCTGGCTTTTCAACAGAAGTGTTTAGAATAAAAGAGGTGATTTATTACCTACCAGTGTTTATTTACAAACTAGAAGACCTCGAAGGAGAACCTGTTCAAAGTTCTTTTTACGCGGAAGAATTAAGCTTGAGCCATGGATAGTTTTTACGTTATATTAAAGTCGGACCTGTCAAAGGAGACTTTTCCCCACAATTGCAGCAATGACTTTTCGAATGTCATGACTCCTCCCCTCAAAAACATGTCGGAATACCAAGTTGGGCTCGTGGACATTACATATTCCGACTATTACATCAAACCAAAAGCTCCAGTAGTGGACCCATTCGTCACCACAGATCCCAATCTGGCATTTATCAACGCTGGCTCGGAAGAATCCAAGATTGAAGTAACCAATCAGCTGACGACCACGTGGTATGCAGACAACCAAAAGGATTACAAGTTTGGATTTGAGCTCGTCACTGAACTCAACAAGAGTTTGGAAGATGATCAGTCTGTTATCGACTTGGCATACCTTCCCACCCCATATCAAGGAATGTACCACATTGACTTGGAATTTAAGCGAGAAGGCTACTTTTTGCAACTTTCCCCTCAACTTCAAGCAATTCTCGGATTTCCACGAAATCCCATGCCACCAGGAAAACACTATGGAATGTTGAATTTGGCCGAGTTGATTAAGAGAGACAAGGCACTTCCGCTCTCAATGTCAGTTTACACCACCAGCGCCGAGTCTTTTGTGTTTTTGGGGGATATCAAGACTCCAACCATCAGAACCCTCAATGTAGCCGTCAACGCAGCCTTTGTAAAGGCTCAAAAGCAAATTCAATTTGCATACAACTCGGTTGAGCAGACTTGGACTGCTTCCATGCCATCTGGCGTAGGAGTTCGCTTTTCTCCATATTTCAACCAATATCTCGGACTTTCGCGAAAATTCCACTTTATCAACGAAACTAGCGTCAGAGTCCCTGAAAGCATCATTCGGGCCGGAAGAGTCCCTCTTGCCTCGGAATTGATAGAAACGCCAATTTCGAGTAAAATCTTGATTTTGAGCGATATTATTGAAAATCAGCGATTTGGACAAGAAAACCTCCCAATCTTGCGTTCCATCCAGCGCGAGCAAGGAAGATCAGATGAAATTGAGCGGGAATTTGATGTCATCGTCTACCACAACATTATAAAAGACTTTGT
>JAHZNJ010002995.1:0-10916 GCA_027744475.1 Lepidocyrtus cf. sotoi NNG-2020 | reverse complement strand
TTTTTTGCATAATTTTGCACAAAAATGTGGTTGCAAATTTATCTAAATATGAAAAATTAATTGAGCCCGGGTCTGAAATAGAGCCCGGGTCTGATATAGAGCCCTGGGGTAACAGCTCGATTGAACAAATAGAGCCCGGGGGGCTCTATTTCCGAAAATACGGTATATATTTCTATTGGATTTTACAAGAAAGCCTTCCCAGCATAAAAAATTTTAAATTTGGCAAAATACGAGAAAGGGATAAAAAAGTAATGGCGGAGTAATAATAACACAAAATCAAAAAAATGTGATTCATACTATACTAAACATTATCAGAAATCATAAATAGTTTTTTTGTGAAGATCTCACTAAACTTTTTGATCTGCCTTTTGTCATAATTTCATTTGAAAAGCGACAGAGGCTTTCCCAAGTAACAGCAAACAGCATCACCACCTTAGAAACTTCCCTTATATATTCTACGCCAATGCAATGTAAAAAGTGTCGCAGATTGTAAGAGAAAGGGAAAGGAGGTTACTACTATCGTGAATGGCAATAATATGCAAATTGCCTTGAAGGAGAAGAAGAATTTATTTTTTTCCTCGGCAAATTTTCTTCTGAAAAACGGCATATAAAAGTGCCAATAAAATGAAGATGGAAACTTAGTAGAGAGAGAGAGGAAAGAGAAAGAGAGAAATGGGGAAGAAAGACAAGGGAATTATGCAACAGTAGTACACTTCTCAGTTGTTCTGTCTTGTGAAGGATTTTTACAACTAAAAATATTTGAATGATGAACAAATCTTTCTGAACAAGCTCCATATGCAAGATTGACAAGGAGGGGAAAACTGGGAAGGAGTTGTAACAAAAAATAAAACACTCGTTTTTCCCTTTTCTTCTAATCTTAATAAAAACCCATAAATATCTCCTTTGGAATAAAAAAACTTTCACATTTAAATAAATAAGCTCAAGTAGCAGTAGCAGCAGCAACAACAATAACGGCACTTCCATATTTACAAAAAAAGTTTTGTTGTTGCTTCTGTTCTTTAAATTTAAAGGGTTATTAAACTCCAAAGAAGTGAAAAGACAATCCAATTTTTCTCCTTTTGTGCTTCGTTTATTCAAGTCATCATATTATTTTATCATTTGTGTTTAACTTTGTGTCAATAATAATGATGATGATTATGAACTCAAAAAATTTGGCAGAGCATAGAATTCGCTTTTCATAAAAAACGTAATAAATAAAAATAACAATTAAATATTTTTCTTTGCTGATAAATTATTTCACCCGAAAATCGTTGTTCGAATCGGTTACGGAAGAGTTTCTTATCAAATGCTAAAATGTTCCAGTTTTAAAAATATTCTGCGTAAAGTATAAAGGGCTTTTATTTTTGCAAACGATAATATTCAGTTAGTTCATATTTCTTTCCGGAATGGCATGCAAAGTCAGGTCACGATAAAAATGGAAGGAGGATAATATAGAGAGGAAGAAAGCGAAAGTATTCATTTTTCGTTCCTTCTTCGTATATATGCTACAGAGAGGATGACGTTATTATCCCTGTGGGAAAGGTAAGGCTCCCGATGATTACTTTTGGGAAAAATAAACCACATATTACACAAGTCTTTGTTCAAGAAGACCGAAGCGTATATAATGTGCAGAGAACGAGAGATAGTGAGAGAGAGGGGAAGAGAGAGGAAGATTAATAAAGCCGCGTAGCCTATTTTTGGACTGATTACCCTTTCCCCTCTCCTCCTCCTCCTCACAGATATATGAAAACGCCAAATGGGAAAATTATTTAATATGCCTTTTTAATTAGACAAGGTTTCGGTCACCCGTTTTCCCTGAAAGCCATTATTATGGGGTAATAGTTAAGATTATGTATGCAGGTGGGACATTCTATTTTTATAAATTGATCATTCTTATTCCTCCCTGCTGAGATTTTTTTTATCTCAAAACTGGGTCAGGCTGATATTCATCTTCGCTTAGTTTAGCAGCGAAAATTCTTTATTTTTATATGAATTTACAACTATTTAAGGAATTTTACAGGCGTCATCCTCTACCTACTACAATAAACGATGCAATGATGGGTGACTGCACTGCACTGCTATCTTTTGCGTTGCGTGGCGTTGTTTATAAAAATACGTACCTATCTACGTATCTATCAATTCCTAAAGTAAATAAATGATAAAACAATACAACGAGGGCCTTAACGGTGCTTAAAACGAAACGGAAGAACGAAAGAAAGGATTTTTTTGTATTATTTTTTGTTATTTTTACAGCAGAGAAGAAGAAATACGATCACCGTTTCTTTCAGTTTGGAACATTGCTTCCAGCTATTGAATCTTTTGTTCTACTACTAATACTACCACAACTACATACTTTTATTACGTCAAGAAGAGAACAAAAAAATACTCTGATTGCGAGAGAGGAAACAACATAACAATTGTGAAAAGTATTAATACAACAATAACGCTCATGGAGAAATTCTAGAACTGCTAAAGAGACTTGAGGAGAGGAGAAGAAGAGAAAAAAATCAGAGTTTCACATAATCTTCCTTGTAACTAAATATTATTCTAAAAATACATATACGTATATATACAATTTCAGCAGGAACAACAGCAACCAACCACCAAGACCATCCCGCCCAACCGCAATTTCAGTGGCACACACACACACACATACACACACAGTCAAAGCCTAACCAATTTGTAGAGAGAGAGAGAGGAATTCAATTTCTTCCTTTTTTATTCTAGTTATATACAAAGAGCAAACCTTAAACAACGCAACGTCGACAATTTTTTTATTTTGAGGCGAAACGGTTGATAAGCCGTTAACCGTTCGTTCCATGGCGCTTAGCGCTTTTTCTTTGTCTTACAGCAAAAGCGAAAGCAAAACGACGTTTTCGACTTTAATATTTGTTGCTGTTACTATTACTACCAAGCAAATTGAAGATTTGTTTCCCCTAAACGGCATCGTGTTCGGATAAGTTCATTCTCTAAGAATGAATCTGGAACTGAATCGTAACGAAAAATAAAAAATATTATTATATTTAGAGGAAGAAGGAGGAAACAGTTTAAAAACCACCACAATAGTCAAACATTAAAATGTATCTTTCAACCACATCTCTATTTATGCAAACTGAAAAAAAACGATAGAGGCGATGCGATGCTTCCACTACTGATGCTTATTTTTTCGTCCTACCCGAAAATAAAAAATGAAATTTATTAGGTTGCGTATTTTTTTCTTACAGTCAAAAAGAAAATAGAAAGTATTCTTCTAGGAAATAATGGGAGTGGTGGCGGTGGCGATGATGTTGGTTCCTCTCCTTCTTCTTTTCTTTTTCTTCTTCTACTTCTTCTAGAAAACCAACAAAAAAATTTTTGGAAGAAGAGAAAATCGAAATTCTACTAGAATAAAACAAGGGTTTACTTTTACTTTACTTATATAATATAAAAAAAATATTAGTGTTGATTCGCTTATGTATTTTTGTGTGCATAAAAAGTCATGGAAGAGTAGCAGAAGTAGAAAGACAGCTAGAAAAGAAAGAGAAAGAGAGAGAAAGTTCTTGTGGTACGTTTGTGGAAGCATCTAAAAGTTTATCTTGATTTAACCAAAAACACATATTTATAAAGAATAACTGAAGAAGAAGTTAGTCTTGAAGTTATCAACAAAGTAAAAAAAAGAGTAGAAATCCTTTCTGAAGGAATGAAAGAGAAATAATGTAAGAAGAGAAGTGGCATAGTGGCATGGCATAGTGTCGGAATGATGCTGCCATGATTGTTTGGAACAGATCGGAATAAAGTAGAAAAAAGAATATCCTGATGGGTTGTGGTGGTGGTGGTATATGAGGCTTTTAATATCAGATATGCATCTTCCACAACTTCTCATCTCCGCCTCGCGTTTTGTATGCACCATCATCAGCATCATCATCATCATCATCATCACCATCCACCACCACCGCTGGTGAAACATTAATTCTTGAACATAAAAATGAACGTTCTTTTATTTGCATATTTGTTATAACCTGGAATAAGCTTTGGGACATGTGAAGAAGAGGGAATCATCGTTCAGTTCGATTTGATCCTTTTCCTATGAAAATTGAGAACACAACAATAAAAACATTTACGGCCTTACCTTTAACCTTTGAAACAAAGTTTGAATTCTAATTTGATTTTTTTACATAATAAAGTTCTTGAAAATTTCTGGAAATTCCAGACGAAAAAACCAACACGCAAAAACTCACAATGCAGTTTTTGCTTACGTCATTATTAGAACGCAGAGAAGAAGAGGATTTATGTAAAATATAAAAAGTATCTGTAACGGGAGCAGCGGCAGCAGCAGCAAGCGATTTGTAAACAAGGCGCATATCATTTCGCAAGGGAAAAGCTTATCATGTCTCTAAAGAAAAAATGTGGGCTGCTGCCAAAAAGTAGGTTTTAAAGGAAATCAATCTTATGGATACTTTTTTGTTTAAAAGATTATCCTTAACGAAAACCGCCTAGGTTGTGACGATGATGCATTTATTTTCGCTACGGAGAAAATATTTATGTTAAAATAATATCCAATAAAGGAGAATTTATTATTATTATAGATATTTTATATATTCCAGCGGATTTTATATAAAATATTGTTCCTCCAACTCTCCCTCTCTCTCTTCCTCTGATGGATGCTTTGTCCATGATTTGAATGATTGTTATTATAATCCAATTAGTATTGCAGTTTTCGTATTTGGCTAGTTTTTGTTGGTAGAAATAAGCTCCGGCTGAAGTTTTTTTTTGCATAATAGGTTTAGGTTTACCTCCGTGTACTGATTTCCAGCAGCATTAAAAATATACATTCTTTTTTTTATTATATTTTATGTTGATGATTGGTCGTAGAAGGAAAGTCATAAATAATGATTCTTCTTCTCTTCCCAAATAAGGCGCCATTTCAGCCCTTATTTCATCTTTTTGGAACGAGATAGAGAATCTCTGGAAAGAGATTGATTTGGAAGGGAAATGAATGACTTGTAGAAAAAACATGATTGAATTGGAAGCTGTAACGTGAGCAGCTGCCATATCTCATCTCCCTCCAGAGCCAATAAGGAATCGGTATTGATGTAAGATTGGAAATGGGAACCTTTTTTTTGAAGATCGATATCTTTCATTTAAATTTCTAATGAGAATCAGTGCCAGTAGTACCATCACCGCTACCACTACCACCACCACCCGCAAATCATCAGAAAAAAATACAGAGAGAGAGAGAGAGAGAGAACGCACAAGGAAGGCTCTCAGATACTACAACATCGCTACTGTAAGATTTGAAAGTGATACTGTGAGAGACAAGAGAGTTGCTGTTCTGCTGCGGTGGAAGCTCATTGAATTTAAAGAAAAAAAGTATTCTCTGTTGAACCTAATCCGATTCCAGTTTTAAGTGGTCATTAAGACCAAGGCAGTGGTTGTTTTTGATGCTGAAGAAGTCTCTGCTGACACTGCAGCTGCTGTTGCTGTGGAAGATGATGATGATGAGGATGATGATGATGATGATGACGGTGGCGACGACAGAATAAGGTGCTGTAACAAAATCAAGCAATCAACTACTCTGACATGTTTGCTGTTAGTTGAAGAGGAAACGCTCTCGAGTGGCAATGAAATTGCCGTCTTTCCTCTCTCCCTTCTCTTTAATCCCAGAAAAAGTTTTGGCAGCAGCAATAGCAGCAGCAGCGGCAGCAGCAAAAAAACCTTTTTGGGATCCTGCATTTTCGCCATCAGAAAACTGCTCATCGTTATGAGGGGAAGAGTGAGAGATATAATATGACTTATTCCTTCATACATTGGCGAAAATCACATACGTCAACTCAAGACATGATATGACGATGATGATGATGATGTCGAAGAAAGAAGCAAAAGGCTTTTTACTTATTTTTTTCTTCTTCTTACAAAAAGTACTTACTTTGTACTACGCCCATTTTGCTGCAGCTATAAAACCAGCAGAGGATGTTCGCAGTCAGTGTCAGTGGTTGTAAGTAGTAAGTAGTACTGCTATGGCGCTATGACTATTACTAGTGCTAGCGCTCCACTGCACTATAGCGGCACTACTACTGCTGATAGTAGTGGTGGTGGTGATGCATGTGCACTGGAGAGAAGAATTAAAGACATTTTTCGTGTACGCAGAGAAAATAGTTGACAGTGATGAACTAACTGGAAGAGCAAGACGGAAAGGAGCGATGATGGCCGACACATTTTCATGTTTTATGGGAGAAAGCAAGCAGCAGTAACTTGTTTTTTTTGCGAAAATTTAGCTCGAAAAACTCTTTACTTTTACTTCTCTTGAAATCAACTTTTTTTTCTACTTCTTCTTCTCCTCAAACAACCTAACAATTTTTGTTTGGAAAAGATAAAAAGATATAAATATGAAATCCTTCAAGTTAATACCATTAAAGAAGGTTATTTAATTTGGCGCGTATTTGCATTACCAGGGGATTGAAAAGCTCATAACATAACCTATTAATTCTCTGTCATAAACATCATATATGATAGTATTATGTATAAACATTACTTATTTAAGAGCTTATTTAAGAAACAAAATATATAAAAGACGTTCAGTTATAATTGCTAATTTAAAGAAAACAATGTGGTATTGTTTTCGTAGTTGGCTTGGCACGTATTTCATTATTAATATTTTCGCTACTGCTTCACTAATTTCCTATAAGCCTTAATTTAAATCGTTATTACTTTTTTCTACTACTATTACAATGTTTAGGAACTTTTTAAAATGAAAATTAGTAACCCAACATTCAGACATAGAAATTAATTTGTACAATGTACAAGTAATGATGATAATACTAATAGTAACGAGTGAGTAAATGAGTGAATGAACGAAGCGCATTCCATTCTCTCTCTCTGTCTGTATAATATATTTCATCGTATTCTCAATCTCAATCTGAAACTTTCTCGTCCGTTTTTGTTCTGCTATTAAGAGCAATCATGAATGTATTATTATTATTCTTCTTCTCTCTGCTGTGAAGCCATGGGGAAATAAATTTTAATCTTTCATCCGCAGTCACTGTCAACCATATCCGAGAGCGATATATCTATACTCATTCATTCATTCATTCATTCATACATAATATTTTCTAGATAGATACATTTTTTAATATGTACATGGAGAAGAAATCGTATATAATAACAATAATCATGATCACCACATCATTTCCAAATTCCTCCAAGTCTGTCTCTCTCTCTCAACCGCTCTCCAGCTTTCCTTTTCTCTTCTGTTCCAATTCCAATCTGCTCTCACGAATTAACTTCAAATTTCAATAGATATTACTATTATAGACCAAGAACTTTCACCAAGTTTCTCTCTCTTGTTCTCTCTTCTCTCTCTCTCTCTCTCTCAGCAGCTCGACCTAAGTCCTTCATAATCTTCCCATAAAAAGACTGTGGATGGGACGATTATATGAATTGATATGATCATGATGTGATATGAAGAGGAACTCGGTCGCTCTCCCTCTTTTCCCTCTCTCTTGCTCGGTCTCTATAAAGTAAAACTCTAATCATATAACATAACAATAACTTTTCTCCCATTCCATTTCACTCTATTTACTTTCTCTATCTCGTCTCTCGAAGAGCCGATATAGGACCCCCAATGGCGAGTGGACCGGAGTTGGTTGGTGAACCGCACAGATTGTGAGGAGAGGACTATCAAACACATATGTTGTCCTCTTCTCACAATAGGCGGCCTCCTTTTCCTTCCTTAGTTTTTGAACGGAAACCCATACAGAAATATATTTCAAAGATTCAAGAGAGTTCAAAACGTTCAAAAATAATATTTCTTACGCAGAGCACCAAACCTTTTCATTATTACTTTGTATTATTGCACAATTTTATTGTTATTTAAGTGCAGTGACAATGGGATTGTAAATCCTTAAGATCTGTTAAAAGTTTATATATATATTATAGTGGATGGATGAAAATGGCTTAAAAATAAAAATAAAAAAATCATGGCTACTTTTAAGGCAATCTTATTCTTGCTGGGAACTGACAACGCGATATTTTCTCTCCTGAATTATTACTTTTTGAAATCTCTTTGAGCCTTTTCTTAGAAACATAACAAGTAAAGTGCAGCAGCAGCAGCCAACATCAAACAGGAAACTAACATCAAGACTTTCAGATGAAAATTGTAATTTTGTTTGAGTAGTAAATGTCCATTCCGTCTGTCATAGTCATAGTCATCCTCATCATCATCATCGTGATCATGGTGGTGGTAGTTGTTAAGAAAACGAAGTTGCTTACCGAAAGCCAAAACGGACCCTTTTCTCAGAAAAAAATTTAAAGCAGCAGCAAAGGCATACATGCTACTATCATGATTATTATGACCATCATGATCCTTTCATTACAGATTTCTTTCAGAGAAAGAGAGAAAAAGGGAAGGAGTAAAAAGGGGAAGAGCTCATTTGGAGTTCCCTGGCACAATCCATTACTTTCTGATAACATTGTCATACTTTATGGAGCACATAAGGAAGGGTAAACGGCCGTGACTAGGTAAAGTAGCGGTGGTGGTAGTGAAGTCGCTCGTCGTCGTCTTGTTTTCAGTACAAACTTGCATGTTTGGAACAAGCAGTAATCTCCTTTCTCGTGTAGACAGTAAAATGTGATTGGTAACAAGGCAACGGTCCAAACTGAGCAATGAGTTGCTGCTGTCCATGTCCCTTCAAAATTTATTTTTTTAAACGAGGGCATTCAATGCTAGAGCAGACTAAGGAGATGATCTCCTCAGAAAATGATGGTGGCTATGATAATAATAATAATAATATCCCACTTCTCTTTCGAATGAGCTGCTGATTTTAGTGCTCCAGTTGATATTATGTATTTTCTTTTTTTTGTAAAATATATGAACAATCAGAATATTTCATTTTGACCTGAAAAGATCCTTTTTCACTTTACCTTATGGCACTCTCCTTGTTAGATAAAAGTAAAAGTAAGTAGAAGTAAAAACAAGGGAAAGTGGTAACGGAGACTAAAAGTGTGAGTGAGTGAAAGTGTATATATTTATATAAATATACATACGTATAATACTTGTTTGGATATGGAATCTAGCCAACTTTCTGCCTCATCATTGCTCACTTTGGCATCTTCCCATGTTATACATACCAGAGCCACTACCACCACTAGTTTGTCTCCTTTTTTTCAAAAAAAATATTCTCCTTTTCTACTACTTTCCTCTTTCTCCCGTTTTCGCCTGCCTGCCATTTTATTTACGTTCCTGTTAGCTATTCCAAGTCGTGTGGAATATTGCTCTGAATCTGGACACTGATATGCATTTAGATAGAGGAGAAGTTGTTGAAGTAGCAATAGCAGCAGCAGCAGAGAAAGAGCAGTAGAGAGTAATGTAATGGAGCTATAAAGAAGTAGTACGCTAAACAACACGCACGAATGAAACTCAAAAACTCCTTCTTCTTCTTTAAAAAAATATAGTAAAATGGCACACTTTTACTTTTAAACTAAACTCATGTACAAGTGAAAGCTCTACTTCTGTTCTAGTAGTAGTGCTGCTGCTCGCTGCTACTACTACTACACCACCTCCATTCAAATTGATCCTGGAACAAAGTAGTGACTCTTCTTTAGCAGCAGCAGCAGCATCAGCACACATTACTATAAAGTTACTTTATAAAAAATCATCATAGTAAAGAAAAAACCCTTCCAGGCTACTCTAAATTTCCATGTTCCGTGAAAGTCATCTAACAATAATTTCCAGTCGTTATCAGCCTTGCCAGCTACCCAGTCCAACATAAGCTCTTTCTCTGTTAGAAACCAAAATAGTTTTGTAATAACAGGAGATGCAAATGGGCACTGAGGTTAATGAATTGGCTTGATTTGCTCCTTGCTTGAGGACATCATTCAGTGCGTGTCTAGTTTTCATTCTGTTCTGCCACCCTTTGCAAATTATTCCGGGTGGAATGCTGGAATGGGGAGGGAGGACGGAGAGGCGACCCAAGCATACAAAACGCAAAAATGTTCAGGGTATTATAATAATTTGAGGGAGACGGTAAAAGAGTAGAGTATAGAGTCGTCGTTTGTGTGGAGAATACTGATGCTGACACGGCTTGAATTTCCCCTATGAAAATGATTCTACTAATGATGATGAGATGATGATCCTTCCAAATTGGCAAATAGAATTATTATACGAAGCGGTTGCCTGCAACTTCCGGTTGTTTGTAATGAAATGGATAAGATATGGTTGATGTCGCATGTCGCAGATGGAATTAAAAAGCAGGAGATAAAATGAGATGACACTTTGTACATTGGCATGTCATGTCACGCAAATACATTTGAAAATAGTTTTCCCCATTTGAATTCTGCTAAATCTGATTCAATCTTTTTATTCTCACTGACAACGGATAAATGCCAGGGTCCTTTCAACATTTGTATAATAAGTAAAGCCGGAGAGAGAAAAAGTAATGCTTTAGTTGGACATTATTCAAAGCTTAAAAAGGAAAAGTTTGAAAAGACGCCGAAACGCAAAAGTACTAACAAATGAATGAATGGGGTTTCCTCCTTTTTGCTAGTGTTAATCCTTTCATTGAATAAACACGCTTTTTGTGTTGGACGTAAGAGTGATATAATACACGCTATTGAGGAATTGCTTATGTAATAGCAGCTTTCGCCTTTGAAGGTCTTTTGACAAAAGATGTTAAAGAGTTTCTCACAAGTTACGTGATATTAGGCGATTCAAATCAAACATGAATTATTTATTTAAGAAATCAAAAATCCAAGCTCAAAGGCATTAGTAAAACTGCAGGAATGAATATTAGGAAGTTTGTTTTTGATAATTATTAAGAATTGTATTGAGATGAGATATAAAGAACGAATTATACCATGCATCTGTATGCATATGCATTTTGTGTAGAAGCTTATAATCAGGTTAATTATTTTATCTGACCTTTTCTTCTTGTTTGTTTTCC
>JAHZNJ010002994.1:0-11161 GCA_027744475.1 Lepidocyrtus cf. sotoi NNG-2020 | reverse complement strand
GGTCAATGTTTTGTTTTGTACCTACCTCCTTGTCAAATATACACGAGTACATTTTACTTATTTCAGTTTATTTAAAACAACAAAACGGTCTTCAAATAATGCTGAGAAAACTAATTCTATATCAGGATGAGAAAAACA
This sequence comes from Lepidocyrtus cf. sotoi NNG-2020, assembly GCA_027744475.1. Classification (NCBI taxonomy): domain Eukaryota; kingdom Metazoa; phylum Arthropoda; class Collembola; order Entomobryomorpha; family Entomobryidae; genus Lepidocyrtus; species Lepidocyrtus cf. sotoi NNG-2020. The sequence continues at coordinate 11,023 of JAHZNJ010002994.1, read as the reverse complement.
AAGACAAATAAAATCTGCATAGTGCAAATATGTATAAAAAGCTTAAGAAGAAATCATGTAGAAACATTACTTATTTTAACGTCAGAAAATAGGATTATTTGTTGTGTAGAAAAAAAACAACAGTGTTATTGCATTTTTTCTTTTTTCAATTCAGTCGATAAGAAGCGTTATTTCATTTTCAATTTTCTTCCCGTAAGAAAGGAAGGCAGGTGAACTGAAAAAGTAGTTTGCTTTGTTTGAGTTGTTGCTCCTCACTATTTGCCCATCTCTTGTTGTTGACTCATAAAAGAAATCCATTTTATATTTTTTATATATTATTTTATGGCTACATTCATAAGTCCAGAAGTAAGAGATGAGATGCAACCGTAGAATCTCACCTGGCTGTTAATAAAACTACCTGTAACTTACTTAAATGTGTAGTGTGGTAATAATCCAGAAAAAATAATGAAGGTGGGTGGACATAATGGAATTGCCTGAGGCTACCAATCTGGTCTTCTGTTCTGTTGTTGCAGGAATAATACCTTTTTTATAAACCGACTTGACTAGGCTACCTTGTTTGCTTATACCCATCTCACATATCGCATCGCATCGTAGTAAATAATCACGTATCCAGTTCATTGTTGCATTACTATTACTATAATCGAAAAAGAGTTATGAAGATGCTTTCTTATGATTAGCCCTCCACACATAACAACAGCAGCAGCAGATTGTTTGAAAAATGGTGTGGTATTAGCTGAGAAACAACACGCTACCACACCACCACCACCACCACAAGTCATTTCACTTCTTTTTCTAACCAGCAAGCAAGTAAGCGTCATTTATATTAAAGAAATGAAAGGGGTTCAATTCAAAATATATCTCAGCTCGGCAATAATAACAACGCTAACTTATTTTTAAGGAAGATTTACTGTATACAGAGCGAAATACACATACTAACACACAACCATCGCATCGTGTCTTTTCCTTAACGTACGAGTTTTTTCCTCTGCATTATACAAAGTATTATCATGATCATCATTATCATCGTATTCAACCTCAACATCACATGCATCGTGTGTAGAGTAGAGAAATGTCTTATTGACTCCTTCCTCCTCTTCGAAGAGAACCCCATAAAGAGTTTTTACCTTTACCTGACAAATAAGAGGAGTGTGAGTGGTAAAGAACTTTCTTTTACGCTAAAGCATGCATGTTTGCATTAAATGTTTATCTAAGGTACTTCATATCAAGGGAAATATATAATCTTTGTCGAAATGTCTAGATACACCAAAAAGTAAAGTGTTTTGTCTACTACCTATACTACATGCATTGTATTATTACTGGTTCATGTGCGTTAGCAGAGCTCTTGTTGCACGTTAAATATAAAAAATACATAAGATAAGTTAGTAAAAACATGTATCCACCAAGTTGCTTTATTAACTCCTTTTTACTGTGGTTGCTTCGAGGAGGGTTATTTTTCTACCGGTCAAAAACATCTCACACAGATTGACAGACGTTATTTTATCCATCAATCCTATCCACGTCCGTCCGTCTTTTCTTTTTCTTCCCAGGTAGAGAAATATAAGTAGCAAAGGAACAAACATTAAAAAGTTAAACTGTACCAGTTTTTCTTTCTGTTTTTCCCGTACATGTATTATAATAGTGGTGGTGGTGGTAGTCGAAAATGAAGCTACAACTTCTGTAAACTGCTGCTCCTACTTTCAAGCAGTCAACTAATTCAAATCAGTCAAAAAGTAGTTCTTCAGCTTCTTTCTGTTTTCAAAAGGGAAGCCTGTTTCAGAATCAGGGGAACCCCAACAACGTACTTACTTTACTACTACGACGATGAAGCCGATTATACTCTAGTATTATACTATAGCAAGGAAATACTTACGGAGAATTCTGTTTTCCAAAATACATAGTACAAATTCTCAGCACCACTGTGCATCTGCCATGCCATCAACACCACGAACCTCTTCTTCGGCATGAAATAATAATGAAGTCGGCAAAATAAACGTAAACCTACCTGTTTTTCTCTCTTCTTCCTAATTCGAATTCTGTTTTTGCTTTTATTAGAGAATGCTGTAAAACGAAACATGTGGAGTCGTTATGTGATTGACTGAAGAGAAAAATAAGAATTCTGTTGTTTTGCAAACATACCCCATCCACTACAACAATAGTTTTGCCTCTCTCTCTCTGCCTGGTTTGAGATAAGGCTAGAGAAAGAAATGAGCATTATACAACAACAATGGGATTGTCTTGCCTAAAAATCAAACAATCAACCGACTCAGTCATTCTCGTCAATGCAGTGGTTTGTGCTGGCTTCTATTTTGTTTTAAAATGGAGTTTATTGTTCAACTGTCTTTTTCTTTCACTGCTGTATCGTATAAACGTACACGTTCTTTCATCGACTATACGGCTACAATAGCGAAAAGCGTTATAGTGAGTCCCAAATAATGTCATGATCATGATGATAATTTTGCGATGTTGATGTCGATGATTCTTTCAACAGTAAAGTCTTGCGTTGCGTTAGAATAATGCAAAAAGTAATCAGAAATCAACCATTCACTCATCAAATATATTTTTGCACGTTCATTTGTTTCCGATGATGATCAGACAGGTATATATTGTCGTATCGTGCAATAATATCTGCGTTTCTTGCATGCAAGATGACGGTTGACAACATGATTGTAAATTCATTAGCGTGTAGCGTCAGTTCAGTAGTAATAGAAGTAGTGGTTGACTCATATCTGAAGTTTATTACGGTAGTTCCATCATTGCATGTTGTGTTTTTTATAGAGCTGTGTGGCTCTGTGGGCCACTCAATTTTGTAGTCATGTCTAGCATATTGCTTGGGAATAGAGATTTGCCATTTTGTCATCATTGTTATGCTCAACCATACCATCAACAGGGAACACTGAGATTTTCGTTTTGCATCTGTGTAAAGCAAACTTGAAATAGAGGCGAAAGGGTTTTTTATGATATTGAAGATCCAAGCAACAACAGCTAAAGCAAAGCAAGTACCGTTTCCTTTAAATCATTGTAAATAAATCTGACTCCGACTTGAGAGAAGTATGGATGAACGGACATGGACAACCAATCTTCTTTACAGCGCAGGCAGAAAGATATTTGCATGTTATCGGAAACATTTTTTACGGACTGCTTCTTCGTCATTTAACTTGCTTTTCAAACAAAAGTTTGCAAATCGCATACTAATCATAACATCCTGCTATATAGCTGCGCTGCTACGAAGAAAAGGGTTCCATTTATTTTAGTACTATTTTGTTAAAATGGTATATTGCAGGCAGTTCAGCTAAAGAAATCGTAATACACATTATTATTACTTCTATTGTTAGAATTGTAACTTCCTTTTTCTTTTAAGTGTACATGCATACAATAAAAATTATTGTATTGTGACGAACGACCATATCCACAAAGCATAATTATAGAAGAGGAGCAGAAGACTTTTAGAAGAAAAATTATTACTGGACCAAACTCGTTCGTAATCTTTTAACTTCCCCTTCTTCTTCCCTTTCCCTCCTCTTGTCTTCTTAACTTATCCCAGCAACCACCACCGCGGGTAGACTTGCATTGTAACAGCTCTCATATTGCATGGCCAATACCTTTTTAAGGAGATAAGTAAAAAAAAAGATACCTGCAAGCCTGCTAGAAAGAAAAGAGCATAGTAATATCATAGGATATAGTTCTTCGCCAACACCACCATCATCATCACAAACCAAACCACCACCACGCTCCTCGCTACTATTGTAATACCTTATTACCGGTAATACCAGCTGCATACCTGCTAGAATTAAAATTCTAACTTGTCATACCATTGAAATGAGGCTCTTTTTGCTTTGCTTGGTTTAAGATTTTCTTCAGCCTTTTTTTCCTTCCTCTCACTTTGCGTCTCTTCTCTCTGCGTTTTGCCAGATTCTTTGTTAAAGGAAAGTCATTGACCTGACCATTCCGTACAATTGAGATAAATACGTGTACACGCATCTTTCTTTTACTTTATCCCGTGATGCTGATCAGCATATTATTCTATAGCATTATTCAGTAATGTCTTCTTTCTTCTGTCCATTTTCTTTTTTCTACTACACGGAATGAATATTGCTTACTATTACACTGAAAAGGTTTACCTCCATTTCGTTTTTTTCCTCTTCCCAGAACTTATATTATGTATACTGTGTTTCACAGCTTAATTCAGTGTATAAATGACCAACGACTATGTTTTTATCCGAAATTAATAAATAATCAAGTAAATGAGAGTAGAAAGTAGAAACCAGTAAGTAAACGAAAATCTCATTCAAGTGGGTATCGTTGCTGTGCATCATTTTTTTTAAAAACATGTTATTTATGATTATTAAGAAGTCCAACGCTAATTTGAGGAGTTAAATACGCTCGATTTTTTGGTAACATTGTATCATGGGTCATGATGTTTTTGTCATGTGTTTATTTAGCAAGATTATTTTTTGCTACTGGTACCGACTTGCGACTTATTCGGCACCACTATAATCTCAAGCAGGAATTTCTGGGAGTAGCATAATATCAGAAGTCCTACAAATGCCCGCCGCGTTGTTTCATTCAGCCACATTTAATAAAACACAAAAACCAATAATAAATGTAGGTATAATATTGCAAGAGAAAAAATGCTGCTCCAAAAAAGGCTTCGTCAACAGGAAGAGAAATGAATAGATTGTAATGATTGTATAATAATAAGTACAGACTTGTATATATGATGTAAATTTTTGTGGCTTTTACTACTACTAGCCTGCAAAAAGCAGGAGAGCTTTTCATTGCAAAATCAATATTATTTACGCCGTTTTGATGATTATGATTACAGCAATACAACAAGTACTAATCCATGTTTGATGATGGGTTTGGAACCAGCTACAATACTTAAGTAATGTTTGTGAATCATATAATATGCTGAGCTTTTTGCTTGCAGAGAGTAGAGTAGTGAGCGAATAAAAAAGAAATTTATTGAAATAAATGAAGTAATTTGAAATGTTCATGTTCTTTCTCTATTTACTATTATACCAGTCCAGCGTTTTTATCACACCAGATAATACAAGATAGTTATACTAATCAGTGAAAAATATTATCGGGCGTTATTATCAATCACCACAATTCACAATTCCACTTTATCTTCTGTACAATGGAGCCAGTTGAAATCACAAAAATATGCGTTCGTTATTTTTTTAAAAACATAATCTCCCAAAGAGCATCCTTCAAATCAAAATGCAGCTCAACTTTTGTTTTATATCTAATAGAAATGTAAGCAGAATAAAAGTAAGATGAAAATTCATAGTAATTCAGACCCATTTTTACTAAAACCATTAAAATGGAAGAAAATAAATAAAATTTTACTCAAAATTAAAACTAACGCAAGCTCTGCTGGAGCTGATTTGAGTCCATTTATTCAGCAATTAAAAGTAAACTTCTTTTCAAAGGGGTAATTCAAAGGACTCACTTTAAATTTACATTTCTAAGAAAGTATTAGGCGTGCTTCCCGGAACAGGAAACGACTTTATCTCTGCTTTGAAGCTAAGTATCTCACTACAGGTTGATTTCTACTACTACACACGCATGTTTGTTATATCCGCCTATGCAATATGTACAATTCACGCATATTTTCCAGTCCTATAATATAAGATAGGACATAAGCCATTAGTAGGAACGCTGTAAAATTGTAATGAGTTGAATGAATGCATTTTCGTATCAAAGAGATTTATTCATTTATCCCTGTTAACGTTTAATTATTGAAATAATTTAATCATCACTTCAATGTACAAATATCTGTAAACTGTTTCTTCAAAAGAATGTATCCTTTTAAGATTTATTTTCCACCTTTAATACATACTACTGCGTCCTGAACGTTAAATAGAGGAAGAAGAATAAGAAGAGAAGGTCTGCTAATCGTAAGTTTTCTTTCATTTAAAAACATTATTTGACAGATGTCTTGCTTCACTTTAATGTAGATTAATATAGGCATTTTACAAAAAAATCTCTTCACTCTTTGAATACATCCACACGAAACTGATACATAACGCATGTATTTAAATTCAAGTTTAATATACACTCATACTTCTTTAACACCAATCTCATTCATTTTCTTTCTCTGTGCTTTTTTCCTTCCCAACAACACACAGTTTCAGTAACAACAATCATCGCCATTTTATTCAACAAATAGCACCAGCCGTAAAACAGAATCAAGTTGATTGCTATCATGCATCGTTGTTGTCGTTGCTGCCGCTGCTGCCGTCATTCTTGCAAAAAAAGCATTGTAAAAACAGACTTTCAGAATATTTTTTTCAACATTCGTGATGAACTGTCTTCTTTTACTTCATCCATCCTTCCTACTTCACCTTTTTACAAAACATAAAAAGTTCTTTCATTATCATCATCATCACTATCATGCCATTCTTCCTATCATCCGTTAATTTAAGTATAATCAGTACCATCAAATAAAAAAATTCCACTCTGTAAAAAATACTTCCTTCCACTCTCACTTTATTTAACTTGAAAGAGATTCAGTTAGTACAACAAACAAACACATATTTACAGTTGCTTCTGTCAAGCTGCGCTGCGAATGTGATTGCAAGTGTTGATGTTGATGCTGCAGCAGCGTGTGTATGTGGTTTACACGATGAATGCGTGTGTAATGGACACTCAATAATATAGCGGCTTTTGACATAAATACACGACTGTTACTATTACTACAACTCATTTTGATTCAATTGTACGTAACTACTATGCATATCTTTGACCCAGATACATAATAAATTCGTTTCAATTCATTGAAATACAACAGCGGTTAATAGAATTTGCAAGGAACACGCACCTCTGCTAATCTAGAAACAAATCTAGCGTATAATTTGCTTTAATTGAAGCCCTATCATAACATTTCATCCATACTTTTGCATAGCCCACGATGACGATTCATGAATACGTTGATTTTACTGGAAGAGGATTATTTTGTTGTAATGGAACGAGACGAGATTCTTCTTTTCTTTATGGGAACTGGAGCTATGTGGCAGCAATGCGGCGATGGTGGTAGTAACAAAACAAACAACAGCAGCCTGAGCCGCACGGCGGCAGTTATATGAGTAATATGTTTATTTTAATGAAGCCCACATATCAGTTTAACCGAAGAACGGTCTTAACTCAGCAGCTCTCTCTCTCTCTCTTTGACTGGACACATATTTCTCTTTGGACTTTAATTTGGTGGTGGTAGTGTCGGCGGCGGTGGTGATAGTAGCATGGCAGCATGCAATTTGGCATTTACAACTTCGCAATTGCTTAAAATTGAAATAGAGTATGTCATGTTGTTGTTAGTTTGTGTGTGGCTCTTCGGGTCCACTCTCATATAATATAAAAGAAAGTAAATACCAGCCGACCGGCATCTCCAAATGAACTTCGGTAAGTTTTTCTTTAGGTTACTCTGCTGAAACTTGAATTTCGCATGTACACAAGCTGTACTTATAAATATATTATGCGAATTGCAGTAAAGCTCCATGTTCCTTCTTCCAAACAAGCTTCCTACATGCATAAATTGCAAAATGTTGGGCTTTCAAATCATTCTTAGCTGTCTACTCGGTCAACATGAAAGTACTTCTCTCACAATAAAAATGAACCAGCAAAGCAATTAACAGCCAACTCTCTTTCTCTCTCTCTCTCTCTTTCTCACTCCCTTTCTTATTTAGAATGTATTTATTTTGAAAAGTATGTTAAAGCTGTGTACGTTGCTGGGAAGAGGATTATTAAAACGATAAGTGGCCATTTATTAGGTGAGGAGGGCGAAGAAAGAAAACTTTTTGTTTTCTTTGTGTGTGGCAATATAGAATATATTTGCACGGAGTTTCATAAACAGGAAACATTTAGCGGGTAATGTGACTTTCACCCGGACAAAACATGACAGTTGGCGAGAAATGATTTAGGTGAATTTAATAATGCAGAAATATTATGCACACAATCTACTTACTTACTCGCTATACTACATGCACAAATTCGTGAAATAAGAAGAAAGGTATAAAATGTCACGGTTTTATTTACATATTTATCTGAAGCATAAAACTGCTTTTTCAACAGCAACAATAATAATACGTAAGTTGTTGTAAATAAGCTGTAAACTTCTTTTGAAAAAGCTTTTTTGCACGACGGCAACAAAGATTGTATATTATGTGTTTTGAAACTAAAAGCTCTAGCCTTGCATGTGTGAAGCAAACATTTCTGTGTTCTCTCTTTAGGATGGATACTACAAATTCCGTTCCAAAATTGAAGTGTCGTACAATTTCCATCGCTCTATGTAGTATGAGAGAATGGCCGTAACTACTCTGTTACTATCCTATTTTCAAAACAAGAAAAATTCACATCAACATCAAATACTACAAACTTCCTTCAAAGTAAACCAAAGAAAGAAACATTGAAAGCATTTTCCTGAAAGACATTACAAAAACGAGAGAGAGAGAAAAAGAGAGAAACGAGAGGATGATGATAAGTTCAGAACATGAGATGGAACATTGGCACCACCATTACCCCTCCTATTATTGCTCTTCATCTGAAGAAAATCCATTCGGCCAATAATACAAAATGAAGTTTCCTTTTCTTATTGTTGAAAATGAGTTTTGAAACAAAAGAAGAAAAAGAAGCTTTGAGAAAAACAAAAACCCTGGTAATCGAGGAAGGCTATTTAAAGGAAGGAAAACGGAAAAAAGAAGCGGTACTTTTTCACTGTTTCCATTACCATATTAGGCAGAATATTACTTTGGTATCACCATCATCATAATAATCATCTTCTTCTTCTTATTCACCAATATATTTGTCCGCCGCTCATTCTTCCTTCCTTCCTTCTCTTCCTTTTTTTACTCATTCTCATTTTAAGACATATTTCTAAAGCCCGTGAATTGCACGAGAGAGAAATCAAGACGCAAGTTTTAGTCTCGTCTTCTTCCTCCTCTCCCTCTCACACACACAAGTCAACAAATATCAAAACGAGCATTTTACTTTGAGAGTCCAATAATCTATGCTGCTGTATTATTTTGTATGTGTCTAAGCGTAGGAGTAGTAACAGCGAAAACACATTTTGCCAAAAAAGAAATAAAAAGAGAGAAAGGTTGCACAAGGATGCATACAAAATAATAAGAAGAAAGAAGAGCAAAAGGAAGAAGGAGAAGACGACGACACCAACAACATACACATACTTCATTACACACAGGAAGATGAGAATCAAATCCGCTGACGATGATGATGGCTTTGCTCAAAGTCGTTTAGAAAATCCCTTGAAATCAGGCAGACGTGCAAACGTAGCTCTGACTTTGAATGAGAAAAGGAAAGAGTGAGAGAGGGAGGGAACGACGGATGGATGTTTACTCGCTCTCTCTCTCTCACTGTTTTCCCATTTACTACTTACAATTTTAGTTAGAACTAAAAAAAGTAATAGATGTTTGCATGCCGTTACAACAATTACGTGTAGTACATTGCCTATTACCACACTTTTTTTATTTTCTGCCAAATAAATACCGAAAAAGAGAAAATACGGCACCTAAAACAGAATAAAGATAAGCACAAATAGACAGAGAGAGACACAAACACACACACAAAATGTCAATTGCTAAAGATATGCGCTACACGTAAATGGTGTCATTTGCTATCTTGTAAAATATGTTATGTACCTCCTTCAAAATACAATGATCATCATAATAAAGGAATGACTACTACTACTAAAAAACTCTATTCTTCCATTATTACACGAAGAACATGGGTTAAGGACTAAAAAATTTTATCTAAACTAAATCCCATTTTTATCATTGAAGAGCTATTCGTACATTTAAATTTTTGTAAAAAACGTCGGTTAGCTTAAGGTATTCTTTTCCACCACAAATACATTATATGGACAGACTCCTTGTAAGAAAATGTTTTGAAAAAAACGGAAAAAAACCTACCACCATGTACTTTTGTGGACTAATTCAGAAAATATAAATGTATAGAAAAAATTCAATGCCCACTGACTTTGTTTTGTATTACTTTTACCACCACCACACATTATTTTAAAAACGAACTGTTTATCCAGTACAGACGTACTTATAAAAAAAGACTGAGCTAAATTTTAGTGCAGTGTAAAAAGACGGACAATGGATGCACATAAAGCCAGAAAAATACATCTGTTCCTTCAAATCCCTTTTCAGGTTTTCCCCAGCATTACTCTGAAGGCCTACTACTACCTTGATTCCTTTTCCTTGAGATACTTTAGCCACTGCTACCGCTACGGCTGTATCAGGCAACCTAAACTATTTTTCCTGTTTGGACAAAACGTGATAAATATGCATGTTGTTTTCCTCTGACTAAACAGAACGCTCTTGAGTATTACTACTAAAACTTACTAAAACTACACATCGAAAGGAAACAAAGGAAGAAGATTCTAGTTCAACCAGAGATGTTAACATAACTAACTACCATTTTAATTGTTAATTCAATGATTCTAAATTAAAAATTAAATTAAATTAAATTAAATTAAATTATTAAATTAAATTAAATTATTAAATTAAATTAAATTATTAAATTAAATTAAATTATTAAATTAAGTTAAATTAAATTATTTAATTAAATTAAATATTGAAATCAAATTGTGCGCTGCTGTAAAGGAATGATGATGATGAAAAATGAGCGTGTGAAAAGCATGCTCTTTATTGCATGCTAGAATGCGAGAAGAAGAGTCCCAATTCAGCACAGCAATAGAGCTAGAAGGGAAAGAATGCGATGCTACGCTATAGAGAGGAGAAGTGATGCTACGCTATAGAGAGGAGGAGAAGAGAGGAGAAGCAGCAAACAATACAAAGACTCTTGCCTTGCCTTGTGTTACTATGCATGCATAGTAATAGAAGGGAGGCTGTTTTTAAAAAAACAGCTTCACAATTTATTTTACGCGACGTCATGGTTTACCAATGCAACATTTTCGGTTCCTGCTCGGGCACCTTAACATTTTTTAAAATTTGACTATGCTCATTAGCAGCAGACATTTGTAGTGCACATTTTGATATCAAAT
>JAHZNJ010002993.1:0-11880 GCA_027744475.1 Lepidocyrtus cf. sotoi NNG-2020 | reverse complement strand
GTTGTCGTTTTGACTTACCTTCTTCTTGCATCGTATTTTGCAACACACTACGCTAAAACTACACTACACGTTAATAAGTATAAATGATCACGGAATACGATAAGAGTACACTAAGAGCACGCTACCATAAGCATACGCTAAGTCTGGTTGGAGCTTTAAAATTGGCTATTGCTTTCCTGCCTCTTCTGACTACTTCTTCCCATAATTAGAATTATGTAATTTTAAATTAAAATGAAGTGTATGATAGGGAATTAAATTGTAATAAAGTTATCTAAAATAGAAAAAGGGGTTTTTCAACTCTCTCTCTCTTTCTCCGTTTTTATCTTGTCCTTTGAATGACAAGAGAGCAGCAATGTACCACTAAAACTGAAAGTATCAACCATTTCCGGAATTTTGGAAGAACTTTGATTCGATTTCATATTTTATTAAAAAGCAAATAATGCAAATGAGTAAGTTATTAGGCATATCGTATTATATATAGATACATATATGTATAATGCCTTGATCTGGAAAAAATATCATTTTTTTCATACTTCGATGATATATTCAAACTAGAAAGGGAAGTGACAGTGTTACTAGAGAAACAAAGCAGCAAAAATGCCGTTAAGACAACCAAACGGCTGCTGGCATCCAACAATTTCCTCCTTTTAAGCATCCATTTAATATTAACTTAACCTGAGTGACTGCTGTTACTGCTTCTGTTGCTGAGCTATTATGCGTGCTACTATCATCGCATTGAATCTCATCGCATCACACTGAAAAAAGTATTTTTGGTGAATGTGCGTGCTTTTTAGAAAGGAATCCTCCTCAATGGTTACTGAACCAGGAAAAGCAAAAGCGACAGAGTAACAGCATAAGCAGCAGCAGTTTGTAGTCAGCTTCAGCTTACACGATTAGTTTCTACTTCCAAAATGAGGGAATTGGGAAAGAAACGGCTGGAATGCCCACATATGACGGCACATGATAGAAACAGGGACTTTCTTCTTATGACAGTCGTTTCGGTTATGATGACGATGGATGGTTTTTCTCATATTATGTTTTTTTCTTTGCACAAGCCAACACAGCGTCATATTTTTTAAAGGATCTGTAAGAAAAATAATATCAAGTGCATCTAATACTTGCTACTTTCCTACTATTACTATCTGTGAGTGGATTCTTTTGCGACTTTTTTTTTGTTAGTTGGAAGAAAAGCTGTTTTGTTGTTGTCTTGCCTTCTTGCTCCTTCTTTTATTTCATCATCATCGCCCCATCATGATGATGAATGATACTGTTCGATCTAAACCCGTCTAATAATTCGGCTCGTGTTTACGCTACATTGCGTCTTTACAATCACAGCAGCCACAACAAGGAAATGAAAGAGTGTATCAAGTGAAAAGGCCGTCCCCTTCCCACATTCATTTTTTTCAATCTTTCGTCTTCTCCTTTCATTCTTTCTTTCGTATTCCATCTCTACCTCCTCCTCATCCTCCTTCTCCTTAAGAAGTTTCGTCCATTACAATGAAAATCATCCTGTTTAGAATGAAAACCTCAGAAAAGGTAGTAGGTATTTTTTAACCATGCACAAATAGTCTGAATCACAATACATCATAAAAAAATTGTGCTGTTGCTGCTGCGTTGTTGTATAAAAGCTCAATTTTTCAAAGTATCAAAGAAGACGTTTTACAATGCCATGTCAATGGCGGGGGAACTAATGCGAGGGGAAAACTAATAACTTTACATTTAAGCCCTATAATAAGAACCTGAAGCATCAGACCGTAACAGGACATGAAGAAGGAAACCGCTTCTGTGTGGTTTTCTTGTCTCTGTTTCCTACTTCTTCTCCCTCTTTTTCTGTTGCTGTGCTATAGCTATTCTGCCTTTACTAAAGAATTCCAATACTTGCATAGGAAATGCATTAGAAGAAATTAGCAGAATGGTTAGCAACGTCGAGAAGTGTTGTAATCATATTTTATTTCATTATGTAGTGGACCTTCCTTACAAGAAAGTTTTAGTTGGAAATGCAAATTTGTCTTAAAAACCAAACGAGTATAAATTTGGCTGGATCTGAATGTTTATTCGCCAAAAAATTTCATTATTTGATTTCCTGAAAGCGGCTTGATTTTTGGTATGACCATCGTAACCGTAGTAATAATAACGAAATTCCACTTTTCCCCCGTATAGTTTTGATTTGAGTAGCAAGCAAAGCATAACAAAACGACTTGAGTAGTTGAAGAAGAAACTAAAAGTGGCACAGGCGAAAAGACACGATTTGATTCTACATGAAAGATTTACCTCGTCAAAAACTTTCTTATTATTATCTTCTGTTGATGATGTTGAGGAGGAGAGTTGTGTGTGTGAGTGTGTGCTGATTACAATTCTGATTCTGTTATACCAGTTGTGACCACTTTTCCCAGTTAAATCAAGTCACTCACATGTGGATGGGGAACATGTTTTTCGCTTTCTCTTTTGCCTTTCATTCTCTATCTCTAACTTACTTACTACATAATTCTGCTGCTGTACATCGTAGTAGTAGTAGTAAAGTAACTAAACCAGGAGGATTATTGGCTTCTTCAGTCAGTTCTTCTTACTTTCCCCACTTATTCATTCACTACTTTGTTCGTTTGCCATTCCCTTTCCCATGTTATATTTTCCGTTCCTCTGCCTGATCCTTTTCTCATATTGCAGTGTGTAGTAGTTGAAAAATGAAGTGGTTATACTGTCGCCACTAAATTAAAGCATATGAAAAAGATACTACCACCACCACCATCATCACCATCATTCTCTCAAAAAGTTTCTCTTAATTTCCAGCCATTTTGGGGAGTTCAAAACAAGAAAACTCGAAAGTCAAAAATAACAAAAGGAAATGAAATATTTGCAGAATGTACTTCATTACATTGCACTTACACTAAATCTGTGCTACTCACTGGTAGAAAACGGTACTTCATTTCATGTAAGTTTTAAATGCATAAATCGGCGCGTTATTTAAATTTATAAAGTTTATCTGCACCATAATAGAGCTCATTAAATTAGTAGTAACGAATGCCAACTTTTATTGCTTCTGATTAGAACTTATTTATCTAAATCTGGTTAAAAGTTTCCACTTTGCTGAAAAGTTCTTCCAAGGACATCTATGGAATATTTTGCGCGCCAATTTTAACATACAAATAGTGCTTCAACAAGCTTTTATAAATTCACTTATTCAAATTCCAAATACACATCATAATTAAATAAAATTAATGCAAATAATAATAATATATGTAATAGTGAAATACTAGACAAACTAACAAAAATTGATTATGCTCTTCTTGTCTCATTAAATTTATCACATCAGGAGTAGTAAAGTAACGTTAGAGAATGGAAAGTAATAACAGTTTTCAGAAGTTTATGCCCTGGGCACCAAACAAGAAACTTTTTCGTTGCGTTGAAGATATTTTTACCGTGGTGGTGGTAGTGGCATAGCGGCGGTGTTAGTGGTGGTAGGGAAGGCGCCGGGAAAGTGTTTCTAAAATGCTGTAATACAGTAACATTTTTTTCTCAAACTGGGATGGGAGCCTTCTCTTTTTCTTGCTCACAGCTCACATCAGCTCAGGAAAGAAAAAGTAAATTGCCTTCTTTGCTTGCATACATGTAACGAACCGAGAATATGTTGAGTTGAGGGATGCTCTCTCCTCTCCAGTCTTAAGTAATCAATGCCGTTATCAGTAAATTCTGCTCTCCTTTGCATTCCCTCTCCCACCGTAGCACTTTATCATTAAAGGAGCACACCAGCAGCAAAAGCAGCACCAACTCAAATAACTTTCAGACTTTACTTACCTTCTTCTCCTTCGTCGTATGTAGAAGAGAAGCGTAGCAGCAGCAGCAGCTATCTCGAGCTGTCTTTGAACAAAGGAACGGAATTCGACAAGCAAAAAGAAGACAGGGAGAGAAAGATTCTTGATCAAGATAGCCACACGCAACACAGAAAAAAAAACTTTAAAAAAAATGAAGTCTGAAAAGCTCTGAAATAGGTGACTTTTACCGCTACTGCCACACGAGTACTATATTTTCCAGTCAATCGTCCTCCTCCTATCTTTTGCTTGTTTACTTACTTTCCTTTCCTTTTGGAGTTTGCTTTGCTAACGGCGTGAAATATTTTTTTATCGGAGAAATATGCATGCCTGCAGAACTGACAATAATATCATCATATTTTGTTCCTATCTATATACTTTTTGAAATAAAAAATGACAGGGTGCTCTAGAAAAGAGAATAAATCATTGAGTTCGGGTAACTGATAAGTGGCATGATAAGGTGAATTAATTTAATGTAGGAGGAGGAAGGCACTTCTCCTGCTCCTGGAGAAGGATATTTCACATTTCGAATCGCCTCCCTCCATTTTTACAAAAACTGTCAATATTATACGTTCTACTGCATTTTCCAATTAAAATAACTTTTGCGTGTTTTGCAATTCTTGTTTTATTAATAGACTTTTTGGAGGGCATATTACCCAGACGTTGTGTCTATGTCGATGGTCCTGTCGCAGCAGCTTAACCGCAATTTTTTCTGCAAGTACGTTATTACCACTATAGCTTGCCTTCGCTTCGAGCTGTTGAAAATCCACTTTAGAGCATTTGCGATTTATAAATGATTATTTGATTATAGAGGGAAGCAAGATTGATGGTTTGCTGTTGATACTGTCACATAAAAATGTAAAATATGTTCCCTATGATAGCAGTAAATGACTCAGAGACAACCATCAATTAATAATGGTAGTATCATAGAGACAGACAGACACTTTCATGGACGTAAATCTAATCCAATCCAATCCAGAGCACCATCATCATGTATTAAATTACAAGAACAGTAGAAAATTGCAAGTTGACTGGATTAACGATTTTGTTTATTGACTTTGATTTGTTTTTGTAATAAATAATTTCAGCAAAAAAATTAAAGCCATTTTAACTTTTCAAAAAAATACATTTAGTTTTTAGAAACTGGATTCAAGCATTACGTACAGTGCAGAAAACGTTAAGGGTTGATTTCAGATTTTAAAACGTTAAAAAATATCCCTTGGGATAGTCATAAGAAAACGAGATCGATCGCTATTACCGTTTTGTAGATAACTTATTTATGTAAGACGAATACTTTGCCCTCTGTAAATGTTGCAATAAGAGTCGTATCGGTTTTATCATGACCTAATTCCAAAAATTAGCTTCATTTATTTTTTGGTAGCTTTCCCTTTATTATTAGCAATACTTCAATCAAATTGATGCAATTTCTGAAGGCAAACGAGCAATCTAATTCTGTATATATTTGTTATGAAACTATCTCTTTGTACTGTACTTGTACTAACAGTAAATGGATTAGTAAGAGAAAAGCCTTTATTTTTTCTTTTCAGCCTGAAGATAAAAATATCATTATTTTTCGACAAACAGAAACAAAACAAAAGTTTCCGCTCACGATTCTACCTAAATGAATAGAACAGAACAGAACCCTTTGAATCGTTCTTTTACTTTGTTTTGTAGATCACTATCGCTGCATCATACTTTTTATAGCTCTGTTCTGTAAAATATCAAATCCTTAATAATATTTTGTATTCGGAAGATTCAAATGCATTCATCAATATGTATCTGTATCGTATCGTTACGGTTGTATTTAGGGAAATAAAAATTCAGGAGGGGAGCAGCAATAGGAAAGTATTACTGAGAAATGCTTTGTATTAAGTGAGTATTTACTTGTTACACTCCCAAAGACCTTCCCAATGATTATCTGTGCAGCCCTCAACATTCAGTTGTGTTGCGATGCGCTTGTTCAAGTCTACTTTTCCTTAATCGTGCCACAGTTTTAATGCTTATATCTGAAATAATGCTAATTCGAAAACAATTTTACTACAAACATTAAACTACATAAAACTTTTTATGGACGTAGTAGTAACGATACATTCAATGACAATAATAATTTGATCAACATCCATTTCAAAAATCATAAAACTTGCTTTAATGTCAAAAGTCAAATGCTTTTTTCATAAATGTGGAAAATAAATACGTAGAAAAGCAAATTTAAACTTAAAGTATAATTTCAGTTTGATTGAATAAGAGTTTTTTGATGTATTTTATTCTATTTCCATTTTGATTGTGCGCTTACTTATATCACATTCGGAACGGAAGGTAATAAGATACAGTTAAATTGTAAATTAAAAGTAAACCTTGAGCAGAATGTAAGCAAACCCGAAGCGCCCGCAGTAGAGAGTTAAAAAACTAACAGAAAAAAGAAGATTGCAAACACCATACAGCTTTCTTCTTCTTCTTGCCTTTTCTGCATAATACAATATTGTCCTTATTCTAAGAAAACTCGCTTTCTTTAGTAATAATTCCAGTATTTTTTTTCGAATGACATAGCTTTCTGCAGCAGCAACTTCAGCACTTATACAATGGCCTCTCTTTTTCTCCACTTGACTTGAAAAACGAAATCATTCTCTGAATGAAGGCTTCAACGAAATGAATCTTCTTCGCTATTATGTACTAAGCTTTTTACGTTATCATCCTGATCCTCATCCTTTGAAGATTTTTTTTTCTTTTCGGAAAAAAAGACGTGTTGTTTAGCATCTCCGTTTGCTTACTCTTCTGAACTAAACGAACGGGCGAGAGGAGAGGTAAGCAACTAAAGGGCTTCTTTTGTATACAAGTTACCTTTACTTTTACTGTAAAAAAAGTGGGCGATAATGGAGAGTTGTAAAGAAGTGTATTATTAGCCCGTCAAAGACGGACCGACACAAGAAGAGTACAAAATTTTAGCTCACTTCTTCTTCTTCTTTTTCCTTTTTTACTTCTCCGACTAGTATTATGCACCACCTATTTATTCATCATCACCAGCACCACCACCACCACCGTTTTCTTCTTTTCCTTTCTATTATACTCCACCTCGATCATTTCTCAAGTCATACATCAGTTGTTCACGAGCAGCCGTTCTGAACGCATCTATGCCATCGCATCTCCTCCAGAAACTAAGCTAGAGAGTGTTGTAGTTGTGCGTACAAGAGAGAAGCTGAAATAAGCATTAGTAAAAAAGACACCGAAGAATGAAAAGAGACACAGTAGTGAGGAGAAGACAGAAAGAAGAATAATAATATAAATCTAGTTACGGGTTGGTTTATTTCTCCGTTTGGAAGTAAAAACTTCCCTTCTTGTTCATCATCTTTTTTCTTCCTCTTCATCCTCATCATCATCATTTTAAGCGAAGGAGTACTACAGTCTACAACAATAATAGCATTAAAGTGATGATAGTGAGTGGCAGTAGTGGTTGTTGTTATTGTGAGATTTTGTAATGAAATCAAGAAGAAAAAGAGAGAAGAAGAACAGTCTTTGTATAACATAACACACCGTCCCTCACTTATTATAGTAGTCAAAGAGTCGGCGGAATTCTTACTGCTGCTGGAGAAGAAACGAAGAAAAAAATAAATCACAACTTCTTCGTATTCTTCTTTAAGTAACGAGAACAGTGATTCCTGTTAGTTTCGTCTTTACTCGCATTAGTATTTATATGACAATAGTAACGAGTTGGGAGTTCCTCCTCTCTAACTCTAAAAGTTTAAAATTGTCCTTTACAATAACACTCATTCTTTTCTCTTGTGCGTCTTCGTCTTCTTCTACTACTACGAAAATTATTTTCCATCTCTGCAGCATAGCACCTCTTGAAGCTCTTTGTGCGTGTGTACGTGCGCTACCGTGATTACTCTCATTATCACTTCGGTCACATCACATCCCCTTTTGTTCAGTTTCGAGCTCAATTGTTCAATGACTAATGTTATGAGACGGGTCAGTTTATAAGTTTAAGCTTAAGCATTTTCACTACCTTTTCTGAATGAAATCAGAAACTTTGAGAAGTGAATCTGAAAACTTTTGCGGTTCTTCTAAAGAGGATGATATGATATGATGATGAGATGACAATTGAATGGTTGTTGTATTTGTATGAGTTAAAGGAATGTATTCCATTGTTGGAATCATAATAGTGAATTAGAAGAAAAAGAAGAATTCATTTGTTTAGAAGAATTTCTTTGGCGTCATTGAATCCTAGTTACGTTGAACTGTGTGAACCGTTTCTTTTGTGAAAAAAAGTCAAGATACTCTAAGGTCAAATGAAGTTTTCCCTTTAAAAAAAGTAAACTATTTTGATCGTGTTATCTAAACAAATACTCTGAAGGAATTTCATCTTCCAAATATACAATACATTTGAAAATAAAGGGACAGGGTGATGATCCCAATATAAATAAAATCCTTAAAAAAGTCGAATTTTCCATGCGTTTAAAAAGTGGAAGCAAACTCTTTTACACACTCACGTCAAATACTAGATCTGCTGCGTAAGGTTATTTACTGAAGAAAATAGGGAAGCACTTGTTTGGATCTTGGATGACATTTATTAAATACATAAGCGTCACATTCTTGTTCTAAAGTGTGTAGTTTAGCTCATCCATTTATCCGACTGTCGCTTCGCTGTTGCTGCTACTGCTGCTGCTTCATGAGCATTACTTAACACCATCATCGTTGTTCGTTTTTCTGCCTTCGAAAAGTTTCAGAAAGTTTCAGAAACACCCGTGTGCGTGTACAGACAGACAAAATATTATACACCCGCATAACATTATAGACGCTTCTGCTCTGCTACGACTTTACTCATTCCTTTCATCATCATCGGGGAAAGCGGAACAAAAAGACAAAACAGAATGATCCAATACTGTTGAATACATGAAGGGTTGTTGTTACACTTATTTTGGAGTGAAATGGAGAAACGAATAAAAAAGAGGAAACAAAAAAATTGGAAGAACACACTTGGTTTTCAATAGTGGGAAGAAAAACAGAACAATTTATAATACACTTAAGCTTCCACATGTACACAGATTAGTACTGTTGCTGGTACCAAAAAAAAAGGATCTGCAAAGAGAAAGAAAAAAGTTTCCACGAAAAAAAAATTCTCACATATTTGCTGAAATGAAAGAAACATTAGCCTAAGCAGAGAAGACGTTTTGTGCTTTTTTTTGTGATTTTCAGTAAAAGAGAGAAAGGCAGAGAGTAAGAAGGATTCAAAAGTGTACCAGACAACATTGTTGTTGTTTTTTCCTCGACACTCTATTACCCATCATCGTCATCATTATCAACAGCAGCGATATAAATATAAATTCAAGCAATAAGTTGCATTATTACTTGAATGGGAACATCTCACAGAAAAAATTTCAACTTCATAACAAACAATAAATCTAAATTTCATATAGACCGAGAAAGAAGATAAAAAAGCTACAGAAAAGAATACTTTCATAAATAATCCCAGAGTAGTTCATCTTGTCGTGGAATCTTATTGTCACTCATGCTGCTGGTTGAATGAAACTTGAATCGAATAAGCAAATTTCCCAAGAAAATCTTTTACTTATAAAAATAAAGTTGGTCTCCGTTTCCTTGTACAAAGTTTTTCTACTTAAAGACGCTTCATTCGTATGTAATTAGACGATTTTGAACATTTTCCACATTCTGTAAGAACACGCTCATTTCACAAAGATTGCGAACTTTTTATGAGCTACTATTACAGAAAAGAAACATAATTAGTTTAAATTTCAAAAGACAAGGAATACGATTTTGAGTAAACGGAGTCTCGATTTCCTTCATTTCATCCCTCTTCAAACGAGACACAGCAAAAAAAAGCTACAAAAGAGATACTAAAAAAATCGTTGGGAGATTTCCGCTTAATTTTTCACGACTCGTCTGTACATTTTTTTGTGAAGAAAAATTAAATTGCATCAGCAAAACATCTACACAGATATAAGGAAGTACTACACAGCGAGCGAAATAAGAAGTCGGAAAGAACATTTTTTAATAGATCAAATGAAAAGCGATGCAACGGCAGAAATAACTTCAATAGAGAAAACAAAGCGGAAAACAAAGAAGTTGAAATTGGAGTGGAGATAAAACAACGGAGAGAATCAATCAGGAAATCATCATCCACATTTTCTATTTCAGTGGTAATGTATTGTTGTACATTGTAAATGAGTAAAAATATGCCGACGGAGTTGATGCGAGCGATCAAACTTACGGCCGCCATTTTATGTATTCTTATGTCATCACTAACCATCGTCCATGCCAACTGGATGTAAGTTTTTTGTTGATTTTACTATTATATTCATTCATATTTTAAAATATCGGAAAATCAAAAATTGTTAAGTGACATGTCCATGGCATTTGGTGCGAAGGATTGCCATCGTTTTTAAGCTAATTTGAAGCGACCAAGGAGGGTGGTGAACATTCCTCAAAGCAGTTTTGAAAAAATAAATTCTTAATTGATTTCATCACAAAATTTAAAAATAACCTGATTTGAATGCTTAATTTACAAAATTACAAAGTGGCGACAAGGCGTTTAAAATGTTAAAGAACGTCTGCATGAAAACACGCTCTATTTTTAATAGATTTTGACTTGATTGATTATGCATAGATACATTCATACATGGGTAAAATAAAATGCTTCAATATTTTTAATTTTAATTTGAATGTTATAGAACCAGGTACATTATACATATAAATAGTTTTGTAAACAAATTATACTGGCTTGACCTTGCCCACACACACACACATGCATTTTTACTATTTTGAAACCCGCCCTACATTTATCTTCATCTATTTAAAACGCTTTTCAATTAGAACTCTGTCCATATAAAGATCCGAAGAAGAAACGAGTAAATAATATTGAATGGAAAGTCTTTTACGGTAACAGACAGTTGTAAAAATATATTATCATCATCATAATATTCAATTTGATGTGTGTCTTTTCAACAAATCCATCTTCAATCCATCTGTTGTATTTTTGTAGCTTGTTGAAAAATTAGATGGAACTCTTCTCTTTCTCTTTCTCTCGTAAAAATATTATTTCATTTCAAAAAGACAAATAGGGGAAACTAATATTGTTGTTGTTGTAGAAAATGTTGTGCAAGAAGATCTATTACAGAGAATTTAATTGCAGGCTAAAAAGGCAAATAAGCACTCACTCGCAGAGAGAGGGAGAGAGTAATATTTTATTTATTTTTAGGAAGAACTCTTTTCATATCATCATCATTTTGGGTTTGGGCTGCTGCTGCTTCACCACCACTACTTACGTTTACGTACACAAAGTTCTTGAAAGTGTTCACTTTCCCCCTCCTTTTTGGTTTTGCCTTCTCAGGTAACGTCATATGAGAGCATGAAAGAGAGAGAGAGAGAGAAGCGAAAAAAATAAATAATTTTCATACAAACTGAGACAAATCATAAACAAATATCATTCGCTTCAATATGGTACCTTAAGCAAATAAAACGCAGATGACGAAAACTATTTACAAACTACGAACTAAACTATATACTCGCATCATTCGCATCTCCTATATCTTTGAAAACTTTTTTTGTATAGATTACCTTAAATAGTTGAGTTAGGCTTCGAATGCTGAATGCACACAATGATTTACCGTGAAAAGCGAAAAAAAACTTTGAAGCGCTTTCCAGCAAATTGTGTATTATTATCGGGCTTGGGAGTATCTCCTAGAGACAGAAGAAGAAGAAGTAGTCGTGAAGAGGAACTACACATTATTATTATGTATTAGCTGTAAAAAAACTCTTCTTTCCATTTATACTATACTGTGGGAGCTAGACAAAATGAAATGTTTAAAGGCTAAGTAAACATTTAAAGTGTATTAAGACCTTCTTCTTTCCTGCAACAAAAAAGACAAGATGCAATGCGATGCGACGAGGACTTTTACATGTAGGAGGATAAAAGGTTGGGAAAAATGTCATGTTAATCTGTAATTCCTACCGATAACGGCACTACTTTGATCACAGAAGATGACGAAGACGACGAAGAAGGAGAAGACTGCAAAACACAGTTGATGGCTGTGTTTTGACTCTAATCTTATATATTTTTTTT
>JAHZNJ010002992.1:0-32265 GCA_027744475.1 Lepidocyrtus cf. sotoi NNG-2020 | reverse complement strand
ATAAAGGTAGAATAAAATAAGTATTTTATACTTAAAAGCTGGATTTAAAACAATTTTGAATAGGAAGTCGTCAGATTTAAACGTTTATTAGTAAACAAAACATGGATACTAGAGAGAACATATTTAATAGGATTAAATATTTCTGCAAAACAGATTTTTATTTAAAAGATACAAAACTTCAGGATGAATTTATTAAAATGTCATAGGTGAGTTCATTAATATTGTTCATACTATTTAACCGCCCATGTTGACGAATTGTTGGTAGCAAGCCCTAATTTTAAAACGGATATGATTAGACGCTTCTCCCCTTTCATGTAAGATTTGTAGTAAACCTTTGGAAATGTGGCAAATACGAAAGGCAAAAATTCTTTCAACTGGCAATTGAATGGATGGATTTTATGTTATGGAAGAGTCTCAATTCACTCACCTTTTTTAGTATTATTATGAGAATCTCTACGCAGTATAGTACTTATTTGAACTTTTCTTACCCTTTTCCATTTTCTCCGTTATTTTTCTGAGTGTGTACTTCAACTGGACTGGGCACAAATTCTCAATTTCTGTGATCTTTTTGATTCAGTCGCCATAAATCAAGATTCACGTGGATAGAATGTTTATCTAGAAAACGAGTGGAAGTTCTGAGAACCAGTTAGCTGCTGCTGCTGCTGCTAAAAAGGGAAAATGTTAGAAAGCTGATTGAAAGTTCTTTAAAATATAGAAAAAACACAAATGTGCTCTACTTTAGGCCCTCATTTATTGAGATATTATGGACGTAGTAATATAATACGGATAAATAACATAGTTCTGTCTGTCTATCCACTACTCGTACATTTTCTCTTATATTTGAACGAAGAAATATGTATAAGTTTATAACCCGAAAGCAACTAAAAAAATGCAATCTTGACTGGTTTTCAAATCTTATTAAATAATATGGTGCTCGCCATCCACTAAACCCCAACGAATCTATACCTATCTGTTATATGTTATGCGGTATTATTATTGAAAATAGTGCCGTTACGGGTTAAAGCTATCCTGTAAATTTTTATCAAAACATTTTATCTACATACCTTGTGCATGTTCTTTCCTACTTAACTTTCACCAGCTATATTTCCTTTCTTCACTTCAGCTAAGAGTCAATCGGATGCTTTATTCATGTCGCTGACTTATTTTTGGTCAGTGGCTTGGCTTGGCTTGTGTCTTGGCTACTACGGTTACCTCTCTGCGAGTTTTGCCGTTTATGAGACAACCTCTTTGATCACTAACATAACCTAATAAATTCAAGTAGGAAGACAAGTCCTTGTGACTTTTATCTATGAAACATACTTGATTTCTTCATGCCCTTGTTATTGCTATAGAAATACCAATAGATATGTGCGTAGTACGTACGTATACGTACTTACCTTTGCCATTATATATGAAATTGTCTGTATATATATTCATCTACTTTTTTACTTTCACGCTAACTACTCAAAGACATGGAAACGACATCGACAAGTCTACTACTACTGCTTTTGTACATTTCTCCGATTCTCAGTGTTTTGCACGTACGTGTGTCTATTATCCTTTGGTCTTGGTCAAAGTCT
Organism: Lepidocyrtus cf. sotoi NNG-2020; assembly: GCA_027744475.1. Taxonomy (NCBI): domain Eukaryota; kingdom Metazoa; phylum Arthropoda; class Collembola; order Entomobryomorpha; family Entomobryidae; genus Lepidocyrtus; species Lepidocyrtus cf. sotoi NNG-2020. The sequence continues at coordinate 30,685 of JAHZNJ010002992.1, read as the reverse complement.
CCAGGAAAAAAGGGGAAGACATAGCTTTGTCAAACATATCCTGAAGCAAAACCACCAATGCAATGGATGGATTTTTATATACCTACCTAAGACAAAAAGAGCAACGCAACGTGTTACCGAATTAACCACCACAGCTATTTTTCTAATAACTCTTTTCAATTTACTGTAAAAACGAGAAATCTCACCATCACCAAAATGGAACTTTTGTGAAATACAAAAGGACAAAACGGGGGATCTTAAGACAGCGATAAAGGAGCTCGTGCGGTATATAGAGGCTCACTCATCGCCTCTTTAGAAGAATGACCGACCGACCGGTTGATTTTATACAGGACCATAAATCGCACTGTAGTGGTGGTATGGTGGTGGTAAGAGCAGCAGCAGAATTCCTTTCCTTTGAAGTCTTTGATATTGTGAAAGAAGGGGAAAAGAGGGACTAACTTGTTTGCTCAGTGTCTTGGGAAGGAAGTGATGATGATATGGCCATACTTTTATTTATAAGAGGTGGGATAAAAAAGCATAATGTAGTAATGCTGATGCTTCTCTGTCTTCAAGTTCTTCCCCCTCTTTCTAAACAGGATAAAATGAAATGTAAAGGGAGCAAGAAGTGTTCAGTTAGAAGCTCCCGTAAAGAGGAAATCGGATGAAGATGCTAAGAATGACGATGACATTAATATTAGCTGAAATGATGAAGAAGTTTAGGTCTTGCTCGTGATAATAGTTGCTTTGCTTCTGGTGTGACTAGACATTCTCTCTCATTATCGTTGTAGTTGTAATGTGATGTTGTGGACAGACAGACGTACGCGCTAAAGATATTTTTATTAGTGTGCTCTTAAGCAGAAAAAAATTAAGAAATGGTGGTGCTGTTGCTGGTTATGAAATAGTCTGTGTAAATCCATGATAATATTTAACTTTATGCGATTATCAAGAATTACGACACTGCATTTTGTAATAAACACCTAAATGCAATCTGGTTAAAATGTACTTTATTTCCAACTCTCATTTTTTATATTATACAAAGTATATAATTGCAGCCCTCATAGTTAAAAGAAGGGAAGCAGATGTTCAGAGGTTGTTGTTGCTTCTTAAATAATTCTGTGAAGCACTTTTACTAATCATCAACAGTGCAACGAACTTTCTCTCACGCTACTAAAATAACGCTGCTACTAGTTTACCCGAATTCTACGAGAGATTTATTTCTGATAAAACTTTTATACCTAATTCCAGTAAACATCATAATCATTTTAACAGTTATTTTCATTTTAGTTGAAGATTATAATTGGTAAATCAAAAAGTCTTCATTAACATTTTCTGTCATAATAAAAAAGAATGAATGTAAAAAGTAAAGTAGAGGAAAATAAATTCAACGTTTTTTTTTGCTTGAACAATCCATGTTTTTGTTTGCAGGATGTCTTTAATCTTTTGTAGTAATGATTTTGATTTTTCCGGCAGAGTTCATCACCCTCCTCATTTTTCAACACAGCAGCATAGCAGCACCAGCGGCAAAAAGCTTTTATTCTCCAGTAGAAGGAAAACATTATGTCATTGTCATCCACCGTCGTCGTATTATGTGATGAGGTATTTGCATTACAATTCATCTTTCAAAAAATATTCTCGTGGCGTGGCATCCATCCGCATCCCTCGTTTCCTTTCACGTCCCGTTTCTTTTCTTCCCTTCTTTCTTTTCCGTCCTCATCATTCCGAGAAGTAAGATATTTCTACTAATTTCTGTTTACATTTGAGGTTAAGAATGGGAAATAAAAGTCACACATCTATAATGTATGCTGAGCACACCAATTCAAACACTCTTCTTTCTACTACACATAAAAGCTAAAGTCGTCAATGTAGACGAAGACGAAAAAGACGACGGCTACGACGACGATGGTGGTGATGATGGCGATGACGACGATGATCGTGTAGAGGTAAAATTTTTACACGCAAACTTCTCTTCTTTCTTCTTAAAACAAACCACTTGACATTGTACAAAAAAACGTGAATGAACAGTTACACACACAAGAACATTTTTATACTCACATATAATCATGTGCTCATAAAATTAACCGAATAGTGGCAATGCTGCGTGTGAATAATGATAACACAGCAAAAAACGTCGTTTTTTGGTAATAGCAGCAGCAGCAGCAAAGCAGTAATAAGAAAACGCACATAAAGTCTTACTTGTCGGTAAATCCGGATGTTACACTGAAGAAGGTAGCCATGCAAGTGCGTGAAAAGCAAACAGCAGAAAGTGCTAATGCCGAATATCAAGGGAGACTATAATATTCTAGACAAACAGTCAACGAATGAGCAGCGGCAGCCAGTTAAACACGACGAGTCCTTACTACTACTACTTTGTCTTTATTTTATGAGAAGAAAAAAGAGAAAGGAAGAAAAGTAAAAAAGGCTTTAAGCCAAACATCTCCTACGTTCCTTACTACAGCAGTTTTACTTTATTTCTTTGTGAAATAAGAAGAGAAAGAAGAAGAAAAAAGGTCTTTTTATAATAGTGACTTTCGGAAGAAAGAGAAATCTAAAAACAAAATGACGTAGATTTCTCCTTTTTCTTACACATATATACAGATATAATATTGGTCTATCTCTTAATGTCAATTCCAGCAGAGAGGGAAAAAGAAAAAAATAAGAGGAAAAAAAATAAAGGAAAGATTTTCCATTCATTTTTAGTGCTGCAACACAGATTGAGTCACATAACTGGAGACAATTTTTTTTCTTTCTTCTGTAAATAAATTGGAGACGATTTTAGCCGCTACACTCACACCTACTCAATACATAGAAGTAGTAGTTATGGTGGTGGTGGTAGTAGGTGGAAAGAAATAACAGTGGATGACGTTGATATACATATGATATGTGCTGCAATTATTGTCAGCTCGACAAATGACTTCATTTTACTCAACTCACTAAAAAAAGAAACTAGATAGAATCATATGCTACGACTCAACCAACCAACCAACAACCTTTTTCGGATATTTTTTTTAAAGTAGTTTTGCTTCACACGTCATTTTTCACTGCTAAAGAGAATTTACCAAGAGGATTTTTTTGGCTTCCGCTTTTTCATAGAAAGTAGTAGCAGCAGCATCAAAGCATGTCTCTTCTCTCATGCATCAGGTTCATGAATGAGACATTGTCCTGAACATTTTCATCCGGGAGGAAAAACAACCCAAATACTAGTAATACAAGTGCTGCTGCCGATGCTGCTGGTACTGGAAATCATAAATGAGAAGGAAAACCCTTTTCAAAGTGAATGAAGTGCTGAGCAGCAGCAAAGGAAGCAAAAATTTATAGATGAAGATGAAGGAAAGACGTAAAGCAAGAGAAGCGATGGTATGTTTGGGAAAGAAAAATATGAAAGTGGCTGGATCAATTATTCAAGATTATCTAAGAGACTTGATCGTGTCACTTCTCACTTCTTCCCCATCTCCATTTCCTTTCTTGGTGTTTGTCACCGGATGTCAAAGACGGAATATTTTATAAGGAAATTTCCCACCTGCCGTCGTCGTCCCGTCTCTCTCCTTCGGAAACCGCGTTAGATCTTACTTACTTATTTGAATTTCAGAACTTGCTATTAGCTAAGCTACTTATGCGGGTAGACTAGAAATAAGTTTTCCACATCCTGATTACGTACATACAGGTGAAGTGGGGAAAAGGGCTGCTTCCTACTTATTTCGTAGATGGTAGATTCATATTTTCTGTAGTAATTGACATAAATAAGAAAACTGCGAAACCGCATCGCGTCATAAGCAAAGATAAAGATAAGGAAGGATATGAAGCAAAATTTTGTAAACTTAGCGAAGCACTTAAGGAGCAAGCGAAGTAGCATAATTTTTATCGGTTTAGTTTGATGATGATGATGATGGAAATACTCCAAAACTTGTGCTAGTAAATAATTTCAAATAAATCAAAAGTAAAGTTTCAAAAGTTCCATAATATCCGCATCCAATTTAGCTGTTGATTTGTTTCTAAGTTTTCTAGTAAAACAAACCAAACCATCTAGATAAATAAAATCAGATGATTTAAAATGCTATTGCAAATGGGACTTGTGAACTAGGGAAAGTAAATTTAGGTCTCTGTCATCATAATCATCATCTTCATCAAATACTTCAAAAACTGGAGCTTTCATGTAAATGTTTACTAATAAAGTCTTCTTCTTCTTCTCCTACCAAAAAGAAATTATTATGTGGTGAAGTATCCACTTCCGTTTCCTGTCCGTACTTAATAATAAAGAATATATATATATACATAGAAAACTTTCTTCGTCTTCCTTCACTTCACTTCAGTAATCTTTCGTGGGTCGTGGATTATTGAGTAGGTAGGTAAACTAATCTTTAAGTCTCCTCCACCACAACAGCAAAGCCCACCAACCCCAGCGGATTTCGCCAAGGCCCTACTTTGCTGCTATGCTTCTTATGCCGTCTGTGGAAAATTTGCAGGCTTTAAAAATTTTATTCTCAATAAAGCAATGGTAATTGAAACGAAAGTATTCAATGTTACTAACACAAAGCTTGCACTCAACAAGACAAGGCTAGGGTTCCGTTATATTATAATTCGCCAAGTTGCAAAGCATGAGACATTTTGTCGGAGGATTTATCTTCCTTTTATTTCTAAAAGTTCATTCCGACCTTTCCCCTTAAATTGCAAGAAATCATCATGATCATCGTCGTCTTTGTCGTCGCCGTCCAATCCTCATACGACGGAAAATCCATGACAGAACAAAATCTGTAGAATAACTACAGTTTGGACGACGATATAACTCTGCTGCGGCTTCCAACTGTGTGCTACACACAACACACACACAACAATCACCTTTAACTCATCTTCCTTCCCATCTAATATGCAGAAAGGGATTTTCTTCTGCTGATCCATGTGGAATTATGACAAGCTTGGTTTTACATACATAAGAATAAACAAGTAGGCACCCCAACACAACAGCAGCATGAGCAGACATTCTTCTTGGTTCCGACGGTAGCTCTTCCACCAAAAAATAATACCGTTTGCTTTTCTCTCTCAGTATTTCTCTTCCCTTCTGGAGTTACTACAACTAAGCCGAATGAAAAACTTGTGTGAGCGTGATTCTGATTCCTTCCTTCTTTTTTGCAAAAGCATATTATTATTTTTTGGACTTGTTGTGGAAGAAGAAGAGGAAGAAGGGAGGGAGGTAGTCTAGCCAGCTAGCCTGTTCCTAATCACATCCTCCACTATCGGTTCAGTAGTAGTGGTGGTGCGATGCTATGAAATAAGATGAGCCCACGCACAGACAGACAGATTTTTCCGTTTATGTATCAAAATCGCGTACGTTTCTCAATATTCTCTTCTTCATGTAATATTCAAACATATGTGTGTAAATCATTGGCAAAATAAGTAAACAGGTAACAAGAAAACAACTCCTCCTACTACTACTCCACAGATAAAAACTCAATGCATAAAAATAGTAATCTTAAAGAAAAACGCAAGAATATTGTAAAACTTGTTGTGTTTGGTTTGGTAAAGTGCAACGATTCAGAGGAAATTGAAGCTAACGACAGCAGAGCAGCAGCAGCAGCACTGCAATGGTTTCGTTTTTGTATTAAGCAATCAATCGATGAGATTGGAAAAAACAACAAGCGGGCTAGGAAGCAAGCAAGCGAGCGTATGAAAAACTATACGTCACATTACCATCTTCTATGCAGCAATCTATGCGTATTTGAAGAGCCACTTTCTCCATTATTTTGTAGGAAAGACACGCAGTATGACTTGAGTACAAATACAATGAGATACGCATGTAATAATAGGAATAATAATGGGATGACAACCTACGGAACGGATCGAGGCTTTTTTTTGCTTCTCTCTTTCTCTTTCCTTCCTTCCCTCCCTCTGCTTCTGCTGCTGCTGTTTAGTTTAGTTTCGTTCGTTTTAGTACCTTCTTGAAAAGTGTGTTCAATGACAGAATAGGAGAATGGAAAAAGTGTCAGACTAGAACTAGATAAAATTTTTCTCATGATAAACGGACCAAAGCTGTCCTGACTGTAAAATGATATAGGAGGAAATAAATCTTTTTCTCTTGCTTGACTCCTCCACGCGCTAAACAAACAGAACAGGAGTGAAAGTACTGGAAGAAGAAATATGTGTATAGAAGGAAACAGCAGCAGTGGCGGCGGCAGCTAAAAGGATAAATGGGATATGGTTATATGTGCTGAAAGAAAGAAAGAGAGAGAGAAGAAGGGAAAAGGGTTTGTTGTTGTTGTTGGCGGTTCTACAAAATGTTTCTTCGTGAATGATAAGGTCCTTCTGTGCAGGCAGCAGGCACATAATCTAATCTGCACTAATATATCACAATAGTAGAATAAAACATTTGCGCTTGTGTTTGTGGAGAAATTCATGTACTAATAGTGATAATAAGTATCTATATAGTGTGTGTTGTAATGTGGAGGAAATCAGTAAGATATTTAATTGAACAAGTGGTAATAATAAACACTTGTGATGTGGCAGCCATCCTAACCCAACATTTATGGCTTTGTTTCAACTCAGTAAAGATATATTTCATATATATGTACAGAAATTTGTGGGGAGAGAGATGAAAACGGGTTGTCACCACCACAGCTGTTGTACAATCCAACACCAGCAACGACGACAAAAACAAAAACGACAATACAACAGCAACATCACCATCATCATCGCATCGCCATTCGCCACCGTCATCATTATCCTTGTTTATGTCCTCTGTGAAAATTACAGATAAAAAGTATTAACTTGATTACGACATTTTTCCCCGTATAGGAAGGAAGAACGTTTTGACTGAAAAGGTTAATATTCAGAGAATTTTCGTCACATATATTTATTTGCTCTCTCTCTTCCTCCCTTATTCTTGGAGGATTAGAGGAAATGCTGAAAATGAGGTTTAAGTTTACCCACGCTATTCCACCTACTTCATTTACAAATCCTATTACAACTTTTTGATCCTTGTTTCTTTGAAGATTTTGTCAAATCTAGTACAAATATATTCGATCGAATTGTTAATTAAATTTAAAATTTTTTATAGTCTCTTTTTATGAGTTAAAATATAGAATGTTCCAAATTATTCGTATTATAAAAATTATCATAAAACTGACTGGTTCATGTTGGTTTAGTGAACAGAGAAAAGTAGAACAGTAAACGAGGACAAATCATAAAGATATTTTTCTATGCCTATTTCAATTTAATGCATACATCTGCTTTACAACTTTTTCTCTCTCTCTGTCTCCAAATCACTGCTTCTACATCAAACATTAAAGCAACAATAATTTTCTAACAAAATTCTAGAGAACACAGTTATATATTATGCTTAAGCATTTTAATCAAGATACCCCACACCATCCTCATTTACCACTTTTGAGTAATTTATTATGTTTTCCTGTTTAAAAATTCACCTCTTTCCAATTCGTAGGGAGTCATTAAATTTGTTTACTGCTAAAATCTACATTGAAGCTGGCAAAATAGACTCACGCTCTATATATATCAGCGAAACTTTTATATTACTTATGCTGACTAATGTGCCAAGCGTGTTAATAATGATCGAAAAATCAAACATGAATAGCAATTAAGTAATTCGCAAATATGTAGACGCGCTGCTAATCATAGGATTAACCTTGTTTTATCACGCGTTTTTCATCTAGCTGTGTTATTTCTCGCAGATAAAAAGATCAGGAAGAGAAAAATTTGCTAGACGGGAGAAAACATGGAATTCTATTCATTAACAATTCCATTTTTCAAAATTTATTTCTTTTTCAACTTTTTTTGCAGCTCGAGAGCCAATCGTCGTCTATCGTTTTTATCGCTATTTATCACTCGCTTCCGTAATTTAACAATTTATTTCAATGCTCATACCGCTTTATTTTGTCGACTGAAAAACTCCTAACTTCATTTTTGCATAGTAAAAAGTAGCTTCTGTTGATTCTCTGACAATGCGTAGCCCTGCATATAATGCAAAAACCTAACACGCAATTGCTGTTTCAGGTTACTTTTACTTCTACTGTTGGAGAGTCTGAAAAATGGAGCGCGTTTTTCTTCATTTTTTTTAGCATTCAAAAGATTCGATGTTTCAGGAAGATGCCAATCCTCTGTACATGCATTTTTTATTATTGTTTTTTCTAAAATATATACAAGACGGTTGTATTAGTTACCAGCCCGGATGCCACAACCTTTGGCATTAAATTTATTTTGTCATAAGATTAATCATTTTGGTGCATGGTTTCGTAATTATTTGGAATTTGGAATACATTACGATGAATGCTAAGGTGCATGCAGACAGTGTACGTCATAAAAACGGATGTGAATGGATTTATGAAAACATGAATATCTAAAGAAATGAATATTAAAAATACTAGCAACATGCATCTCATCATAATGCTTTATAGGCACTTTTGGTTTGATAAATTAGATCTGACAACTTGATTTTTTATGGATTTACATTACAGCTGACTTGTAAAGCAGCAGCTATGTGCAAATTTTAAAATAAATTTCATATTAAATAGAAAAAACTATTAAGCCGTGATAAAAGAAAATCAATCAGGTGAAATAATGAATACCGGAGATATGTTTTATCATTAGATTAATGTTGCACTAAAGTATTTAGGTCATTTCATCTGGGTAGTTCCAAATCTGTAAGTGTTTGTATAGTAGAACGGTTTTCCTTCGGTTATAAGAAGAAATGAAAATGTAGGAAGGTTTTTTACTTAACTCATTTTTTAATAGCAAAAAATCTTAAAATTACGTATTAAACTGATTTTGGATTGTCATTTACTTACTATTTTGCGGTATTGAAATATTGGTTGAAGTTTTAAGTGAATATTTAATCCTACGCTTATCAGTTAAATCAAATAAATTTCAAATTTTAGACATTTCCCCCGAATTAAACGGCCTAAAGGGTGCCAAGAAAGATTAAATTTACAAAAAATGAAATTTGTGCGAGGATAAAATAAAAAAAAAACAGGAAGGTAAAAAGTAATCTAATTGGGATTGCTGTACGCTGCTGTCACTGCCTTGCAGTACCTTGTAAATCCAGACATAAAGCCTTGAAAAAAAGAAGGACAGAGAAGTGTGTGTGTGTGTGAATGATGATGATAAATTTAAAATGTTCGCAATCTTGTATTCCTCTAGAACAGAACATCAACCTGATGTGTTACGTGCCTTTGTTCAACTAATGATATAATATATTCCATGTGTAGCCAACTCGCGTCATTCATCATCATCATCGCATCGTCGTCGTTGCGATCGTCACACTTTTCTCATTCTTAACTGTCTCCTAATCATTGCACCTTTTTTTATTCGAACACCTGCCTGGTTGGTATAAAATAAAAACGAACGAAGATGACAACGATGACACTAATCTACAAGGACAAACTCTCATCCATATATTACTGAAATGAGAGGAGGAGGGGGCACAGCGCGAGGAAAATTTTCTCGTTTTTTTGTAGAATCTGTTCCTTGTCTTCTTCATCTCTCTAAATAGAAGAAAATTGTGGCGGGTTGGATTGTCGTGTAGGAGTTATGTGATGATGAAAGAAGAAGAAGGAGGAAAAGAAAAAAAGGAGCGAGAGCAGCCTAAGAAAAAAATCTGTCTTTTCTTGCTCAAAAGCAATAAATCCTACCAATCCACTTCTGTCTCCATTCTTCTAGGAAACTTTTTTTCCTTGATGCTTCTCAAAAACGAAATAAAAAATTGAGAGAAGAAGAAAAAACCAGAAAGAGTGAGTGAATGAGTGAAAGAAACTATGAAAAGAGTGATATTATGATGGTGATGATGATGATGATGATGATAGCTGTTGTAAGAATGAGAAGAGAAAGGAGGAGAAAGTGAAAGAGAGAGAAAAAACACAGGAAGAAAAAAGCTTCTAAGTCGTTTGCCCTTACTTGTCTTACAAGGTGTTAATTTTCCAGAACAAGCGGCACTCTTTATGGGTACTCCTATTTTTTTGTAATATACGTAACGGAACGAAGTAAAATAGAAAACCGTTTCAAAGCATAAGCACGCGGCTATTACTGAAGTGTATAGTAGTAGTTTTGACTAAAGTACTTTTCTTTTCTGCTTTTCGCAGAATTGCACACAGAAAGAGAGGGAGACGGAGAGTGAAAGTCTGTTCCCAGTTACAACGCTGACGACACGGTGTTAGGGTTCTTCTTCTGTGTGCTCCTCTTTCTAGCTTTTTATGTAATAATGATGTAATAAATGGTTCAATGTGGCACGATAATTTGCGGATTCTACGTTCGCCACCTACAACCATCATCATCGTCGTCGTCGTTGTTACTCCACTCCTCCTTCCATCATCAGTAGTATACATACGTAGGTACATGCTTATATTCTTCTTCCTGTTCGTCCACACACTCACAAGAGGGGAAGAGGCAATGATGATGACTTTCACAAGAGAGTATCATTAAAGTAAAATCGTTTCGTATATATTTTTTCTTCTTTTTCCGCAGAACACATAAGTACTTACATTCTGATTCACATAAATCCAACCTATATTTTCCACACGTTTAATATCATTACAGATTTGCCAACCCAGCGGACTCTTATTTGAACAGCAGCAAAAAAAGCAGAAGCAAAGTTGCACTTTGTATTACTTACAACTCACACAACTATTATTTCCATGTAGGTCTACTGGAAATGATAGTGTTTTAGATAATGACGACAGCACCAGCAACGGGGAAAGGCTAACCTTTTTTTCTCTTTTACACACATTCCTCCTTTTCCACATTTTCCATTGTGACATTACAACAAGAGAGGCAAAGGCAGTCATCATCACATCAAGCACTCACTCACTCTCTCTCCCTCTCTCTCTCTCTCTCTTCTCCTCCAACATTCCTATTAACGGAAAAGCGGAACTGGGAAGAGGAGGGTGGTTGGTTGTTTAGTTGGCGAGAGAGAGAAGAATGGGAAAAAAAATTTGACATGTCGGTGTAGTACAGTACACGTTATTGAGGGTGGATGATGGGTGTCCTCACAGATCCTCATTAATTTTTTCCTTCCTCTCTCTTCCCTCCACCTTTCCCGTCCTCGTCGTCGTCGTTTTCGTCCTCACTAAAGGAATTATTTATTTGGAGATGGCATGCATGTAGTTTGTCTTTGTACTATGCATTGGTTGAAGTCGAGGACGAGTCGTTATTTATGTGCATATGTACCTATATATGGAGATACGTAGCTTTATGTTAGATTCCAGTTTGTAACGAATTAGTTCAGTAGTGGTAATATCTTTGTATTGATTTGTACTGAAACCTGTACACACAAAGAACAGTTGATGACTTATCAACATCATCATCAATATTGTCTCCATCGGCAGCTTAGGGTTTATGCCTTCATTACACCGATGCGCTCACGAAATATTGTTTGTTTGTTGATGTTCCAAATTTTAAGCCTTGGTTCCCCGCTTACAGTTACACAGACAACGCAAAATTCGTTATCGATTTTGGAGTGGATACGCAGGAGAAAGAGTGAGACGATACAAAATATAGAATGTGGCGAGGGCGCGATAATAATAATTGCACACACGAAAGAAAAAAGTGGCGAAACAGGAATTGGGTGAAAATGAAAATCAACGCAATATTTTTGTGTTATTTGGCGACAACTTCAATCTTTTGATATAGAGAAAAATGTGTGTGTGTGTCTGTGTGAACCGTAGTGTGGTTCCTTTTAACAAAAAAATAAATAAATAGTTTTCTCCTCTTGACGTACGCATCATGAAACACTTAAATGACTTTTTGTTGCTTTTTTTTACGTTTTTTCGTTTTTTTCAAGCAATTCCATTATTTCAGTTGGTTTTCCGAATAAATGGTTGATTCATATTTGTACAAATATGTATGAGTGTTTCCAAAGAGGAAAAAAAGAAACTGATCAAAATTGTAAATATTGGGCAATAAGCCTTACACTTCTTCTTTGGTTTCTACCAAAAGAAGACATGACAGCGTTTAATGGTACACAATGAATGACTTTGTAGTTTGGTAGTGGAAGGAAAGGGGTATAAAAAGAAAAAGAAAAATCAAAGTGATCGAGAAGACAAACAGCAAAAAGCAGAAGCAAGCAATGTATAAAGAATTCATATCGTTCTTTTCTTTCTCATTTTTGATTTTTTTCTGGAAGTCGTTCATTGGCTTCCTCCTCCTCTTTCTCTTTTTCTCTCTTGTCGTTGAATTTTTCTTTCTTTCTCTTTGAGGAAGAGATTACGTGAAAAAACTACTACAGCCGGAATAACTCTATGATAGTGACAGAAAGGAATTCCTTCCTCTCTGGAAGAAGCGCTTCTTCTTTCCTCCTTCTTTCTTTTTTTTACTAAATAGATAGATATAAACGAAAGATATTTCAATGTTTCTTCTGTTGTGAAGATGTTGCAAGAGGAGGATGACGATGACGGCGACGGTTGAAGAGAATTTCCTGTATCTGAGAGATCCAATTTATTTCGTGTTTACAACAGCATATGTATTTTGTTATTTTATATATGAAAAAAAAAACTGTTGTGTGAGCAAGACGAAGAAGCAGAAGAAAAAGAAGAAAAATAACATGGTTTCTGCTTAGCTTTAAGCTAGTCCTCCTGTTTTCTTTCGAGTTGTCTTCCACACATATCGCCTCATGAATTTTTACATACATTTCTTTACTTACATGAAATTGGCTTTCCTGTTGTAGAAGGTTGAGTTGTTGTGTAAAGGAGAAGCTACGTACGTATTTTACGCTACGCTTTTTTACCTAGTTTTTTTTATTTGATATTCATTCATTTCATAATACGTAATATGTATGCATAGTAAACAGGATTGTGACAAAAGTTGATAAAACGGGAATGTGTACAATATGAATGAATATATTTTATGTGACTCAATATGATGCTGCTGCTGCTGCTACTTACTGCTGCGCTGTTTTTTACACATAAGCAAAAATGTGCGTGCATTTGTGTCCGCTGATGCCGTTACTGACTCTTCTTTGTTGTAAACTATCATTTTTATCCGTCACTAGAGGAAGGCGGATGAAAGAGCCTGTCCGCCGTCGCTCGGGCACCATTAATAAATGTGACAGGGAAAGGGAAAAGAGAGAGAGAAAGAAAGAAAGAACTCCTCTGCTTGACGGGGCAACTCGTTGTCCTTCTCCCATTCTCTGCTAAAACATATTCTTCTCATATTCTGATACAATAGTTTGATAAACAAATGGGAACATAACATATAAATAGGGGAATCCTCTTTGCTATTTTTTAGTTCCTCTTCCTCTTTTCCTCTTTTGTTTGTTTGTTGTTGGCGGAAAAAGTCGGGGAAGATGCATAAAATAATATAATAAGAATATAAGTAAGTACTAAGCTTACTCTTGTAAAGTTGGAAGTAACTTTCTCTCTATATACATATCTCTCTTGCTATGCACACATCACACGGACACTGTGAAAAATAAATGGCAAAACATTAATAGAAGTTCCCTATTCACTGGCTGCTACTGCTTCCATCACTATTACACCAAGAAAAAGGAGGAAGGCACATATGCGGAAAACTAATTTGTGTTTTCAACTATTATAGTAGTGGATTTTGGTATGCGAAATATTAAACGGTATAATTCATTCTTGTCATAAATCTTGGGGAACGAGAACAAAACGTGCTTTGGGTGCTGTACACGATGAGAGTTTTAGCTCCAGAATGAGGGAATTTTGACGGTCATGTGAAGACAAAGTAGAAGCAGTAGTAGGAGAGGGACGAGAAATACAGTTGTATAGTAATATAATAGTAGTAGGGAAGGGATCCTCAACGTATTTCCTCTTGTTTTAGGCAGTCTTAAATTCACAAAAATGGTTGAAATTGCAAAATTGGACAAAACTTTAAGGCAAATTAATGCAATAATGGCAATAAATAGACTGACTTTGGTAACGTAAAATCTGCAGTTTTGTTTGTATTGGATTTTGGAATTTTATTTGCACGACGGCACGTTGATTTTACCTCAGATAGTTATTTAGTTGAAAGACAAGTTTTATTTTACTGTTGCACATTAAAAATCTGGAGTAAAGTGAATTTGTGAAATACCTTGACAACTTTATTTTTCAAAGAAAATCTTCGCAGACTTTCTTAGATAAAAAAGAAAAGAGCTATAAAAGGAAATGGTCCTGAATAGAAGCTTTACGTCATAATACTATTGCCAAAATAGTGTGCCACACAACCACCACCATTTATGTTTACAGACAGAATATCAATGATGATGATGGTGGTGGTTCTGGTGATTGCATGGAGGCAACTCTAATGCATTTTACACATGTGAAAGAAAACCCGGAGAAAAGAGAAAGTGAGTTGAGTTCAAAAGAGTCACAAAAGCTATCGTTACACTTGGCAAACTAAACATGTTATATCAGCCTGCTCACTACCCAAAAACGTGAATATATTTGCGGGAAAGAGAGGAAGAAGTTGTGGAAGCAAAAATTTGATGTTTTGTAACGAATTCATGCAAACTTTGTGTACGTACTTTACGTACGTACGAACAAGGAGGTAAAAAGTAGAACCCCACTTTTTCAATATATTTCTCTCTGTTACAGCTTACTTTCACTTTTGACTTTTCTTCTTCTCCTTCTCTTTCTCTCCTTGTCTTTTAACTTGCCCCAAAAAGTTTAAACTGGTGCAAGGAGAAGCAAAACTATTACTGGCAAAATAATGCTGCTGCTGCGGTTTCTGCTTTTCTTTGTCGGTTTCATCCTCGTATCGTATGTATAGAAATGTTCCTAGATTGAATTTTAAGATCGTCCTATTCTTGATAACGTGGTCATCCCAAAAGAAACTTTTGCGTGGAGTAATATATACCATTTCCTTGGATTTAGTATTCACTTGGACTTTGTAGTAAAATGCAGGTCATCATCGTTTCCAAATGATGATGATTTTATTTGTACTTTACTTCTTTTTTTTGTTAGTAAATTATGGAACTGTAAGAAACACGTGTATAAAAATATTTTCGGTGAAAACGTCAATTTAAATTCGAACATTCTCATCACATAAACCAAAATAACAGTAAGAAATCAAGTATTTTTTTTACGATTTTCTTTAAAAAACATTTCAATCTTTCAAGCTTATTTAAAGTACATTTTACGACCAACATGCATTAATACAGGAGCAGTTGCTCCTCCAGCAATCGAAGCCATTTTCGAGAATTATTTTAAAGTGAGTGTCTCAAAACCGTTGCTTCCCCTAAAAACCACATCCAACAGCGTGAGAGAATTTCCCTCCATGAGTAAAAACAAAAGGAGTAGTAGTAAAATTAACTAACGATAAGAAAAAAGGTTTTCCGTTTTTATGCTTATTTACGTACATGCGGTTGTTGCTGTTGGGCTAAAAAAGCATATATAAAAGGACCATTTTGTGTTAGTAGAAACTCCTGGTTACCTAGATTTTTTTTTATTTTTATTTTTTACATCTAAAGAGGAGAAGGAGGAGGGGATGGTTTCTTTTTTAAGCCCGCCATTGAAAGTATTAGCTTTTCCCGCATACGTGAACTGAATTGCCCTGTACGAGAATTAGAAGTAGAAAAGGGAAACTAGAAGTAGTAGTAGAAGTAGTGGAGTTCCAAGAAGAATACAGAAGAACAAATTAAGCAATATCAAACAGCAGAAATGGGGAAAGTAGAAAAGTCATATAATAATAGTAAGTAACAGTGGGAGTTGTAGTTTTTGTAGCAGTACAATAGCTGTAATGGTGGTGGTGGTGTCGGTGGTAAAATGCTGCCACAGATCAGAAGCAGCCCTGCCGGGATTAAAACCTGTCCTACTATAGTAATAATACATCTTGTGCACTTCTGTCACTTTGATCATAAAAAATAGGTGGACCCTGTAAGTAACGTAACATTCCCCATATTATAGTAGGACTAGAACAGAACAACAACAGCCCGAATAATTTCAGTTCAGAACAAAATGTAATACGTTTGTACAACAACATCGACACACAAACACAATAGGAATATTACAACTCACGAGAAGCGACCAACTTTTTGCCATAAGTATAGATGAGTCCCCTAATCATACGGTTTTTATACTCCATCGCATCGCTATCGCCTCCACCACCGCCGCCGTCACCTACCACAATGACAACAAAACACATGTAGCTTGCTAGCTGGTAGTGGAAGATAATAATAAAATAACCATTGAAAGCGGACTACTACTACTACTAATGTTGTGCATCTTAATAATAAAAACTGAGCCATGCATCTCTACCGAGGAGGAAACAGTATAGAAATGTAAGAGGAGATATTTCGACTGTAACTAGAAGGATAATAACTTGGATTTTATTGGTGTCCCTTTCACTACTGTTTGTCTGTAAAACCAAGTAGACATTTCATTAGTAAGATAATGGAATAGGTTTACAGGAATACACACATGTTTGTGTTTCTATGTGTTTGTCTATCAATGTACATATTATATATATATTATATTATGTATTATTATGCCGTTGAGAAACTGGTATACAAGATGCTTTATTGTCTTTTACTTAATATTATCGTCGGTCGGTGCAAGCCTCAGTTCCCTGGTTTTAGTGAGTCTCCATTAAAAGTATGCCGAACATTGTAAAGTAAGTATGTAACGTAGCGTTCTAGTTAGTTGCTTGCTATAACTATGATTTTACTCCCTTCTTTCTTCCTAAAATTTATCTCGGCTAGTAGTGGCAGTAGAAAGCAACAGCAGCACTAAAACAAAAGAATATATACAGAGAAGAGAGAAAGAGAGAGAAGGGATTCCAAACTGTCAGAAAGTAGGACAGAAAACTCACTTTCTTCTCTCCCTTTCCTTTATAAAATGGATTGATAATGGGGGTGTGTGCTTGCTCGCTTGCGTCTGCGGTTGCTTTTACAATAAAGACATCAGTGGAAAATAAAAGGAAAGTGATAGGTACATGTTTCTTCTTAAGTAAGTAATCATTAGATGGATGAAAGTTCCTGCACACAAGCCTAGCTATAGTAGGTATAATGATAACAATAATAATAATAATAGTACTGGATTTTAAGGGTTTGTTTTTTGAGAATAACAACAGCAACAACAACAACAAAGCCAACGATGCTGAAGCCTTGTAAAACATCATCAATATAGTCAACATCATCTCCATCTCCATCACACCATGGTCATTGTCCCCTTGCTTTGCTTAATAGTGGCATTAATTCTGTGTGTGCAGTGGCTTATCTCATTTCATACTCTTGGGTTTTGGTATTATTTTGATGTAAAAAAAACATGTAAAAATTAGCACGGATAGAATGTTCATTTATTATAAACGATGATCATAGTAGGAGAAATGAAAGTTATGAAGGAGGGAGGGAGAGGAAATGCAAAACGTAAGGTTTTTATAAAGACGTTCAATAAATTTCGATCCGTGCTAACTAGATGACAACAGAGATGGGATGCATGGTATGTGAATGTGACTAACCAGCGTACTTACAACACTATCAGGAAAACTATACTATAATGTTTAGCAAAATATACATTTACGTAATAACAATAGCTAAAAATCATGTAATAAGTAGAAAGTAACGATCTAACTGAAATGCCAGGAGACTGATTGTCCCAGTCTGAAATGATAATATATTAATCTAATGGAACTAGTGCAGAACATTCTTAAAATGCACGAGTGAGCGAATGCCTACTGCTCTGTTCTGTTCTGCTCCCTCCTCTTTTACTATAGCAAACATGTGTAAAAACATTTCAGCGAGAAGAGAAAAAGAGTAGAGAAATCGCGGCAGTTACCCGTTTCACAAAGGTATTCATTCATTATCAGCAGCAGCAGCAGCAGCACAAGCAAAACGATCTCTCACAATGGGAAGGCATTTGCACGTTATAGGAATATTACTACGGCTGAGACGCTTTACGGAAAGTGAGAAAAAGAATTACTACAATGAATTCTCCAAATGAATGGAAATGGAAAGGACTCAAAAAGTGTTTGAATTTTGGAATAGAAAGAAAGAAGTAAAAAAAGAGAGAAAATTTCAAAAGTGAAACATCGTCTCTCTCTCTCTCTGTCGCCTTTCCTCTCGCTCATTCTCTAGATAGATTATTATACATGTATGGATATGCAAGAGTTTTCAAAACTTTGCTTACCCAAAAATGTAGGTATTAGTCTTGGAAAAGTAGCAGGCAAGCAAGCAGAGCACTAGCCAAGCATGTCAAAAAAGTCTATGATAAATAATGATATTCGAGAGAAAGAGTCACTTTGGAAAAGTTAATGTTACGCACGTAGTAAAAGGCAGGAATAACTTTTTTCACTGCAAAAAGCCTTCTCTCTCTCTTCTTCTTCTTCTTCTTCTTCCTCTCTCTCTTTATCTCACATACACAGATGTAATCATTTAAATCTGCCTAATTTTTTAGCGTACTTTTTTTTAAAAAAACTTTTTTTTAAATATCCAGTTAATATGAGGGAAATAGTGGTCTTGGTCTAGTTTATATGCAACCCATCAATTTCTATCTATAAAAAAGTGTAGATTTTGGTATTTTATGTCGTATGATTTTGTATAAGTGCTGAAATTATTTCCAGCTTAACAAAGAGCAGAGATTGATAAAGAGGTGGGAACTGGCTCACTCACATTCATTTTTCTTCTTGGGTTGAAGATATATGAGGAATGTCTAACCTATGATGGGTAGGTCAGGAGTTTACTTCCAGATTTTGCACATGCCTCCCTTCACCCCCACTCCTAGCCTTATCTAGAGCGTTTTTGAAAGACTGTGTGTGATTCAATTGGAGTACATTGCATCAAATTTTGTGAAGTGAGTGACTCGTTTACACGCATAAAATCGTGGAGTATTAATAATTTCAGATATTCTGAATACTCCTACTCATTTTTGTACTCCTATTCAAATACTTTACTCTTATGTTGGCAAACACTTTACATGCCTTTTTAACAATATAAAAACTTACAACAAGGTTACAGTCTAGACGTATTATATTCTAATTAATAACACATTTTTATTTGTTTAGTTTGAAAGAGACTTGAGCTTTTGATTTAAAACAAATAATGTCATTACCTCGAAAAGGTATTCTGAAAACCGGGTATAAACTATTATTAAATAATTATTCATTCTGTAACTATAAGTATATTGAGCAAAATTGGCTACAACGCAATATCATATTACCTAAGAATGTATCTTACGATAAGCAATTGTTCAGCTCAATAGACAAACATGTTATTTTGTTCTCGGGAGTTTCCAGAAATTATGACGAAGCTCATTTTAAAAGAAAAGGGGCTTTTGCTACTCATACAAGTAAACATGTCAGCAGTCTAAAGGATTAAGGGGCAAAAAAAGATTGTTTTGTGGACCACTTCTTAGCCTTTTCACCTCACAAAAAGGCCAATTCCATTAAAGCATGCCGAAGGAAACGCGAAAGATTATTGAAGGAAAAAAGTAAGTTAAATAGAGAAGGAAGGACGATTTCTATCAGAAAACTGGCAGGATCAAGAGAAAGCAAGAGAAAGAGAAAAAAAACTCGGTCAGCAAACTAAGAAAACGAGCTAACTGCTAACTACATCATGAAAATCATTCAAGCATAGCAAAATCAGACTTTTTCCTTTATAACCATCACAACGACGATGATCACGAAGAAGAGAAGAGAGACGCACTTTCCTGTTGTTTGCTTCCCTCTGATTTTCTTTCTCTCCATTCCCTTCGTTCGTCGCTCCCTCATTTTATTTCTTCCAATTCTTTTTTATATCGAGAAAGAAGACTTGCAAAGGCAAAAGAGAAAAAAAACTTGGTTTGTGTGTGTGTGTGTTTTCGCGAAATAATAGCGTCAGCAGCAGCAGTAGCTACGCGGGCTTTGTCTTTTCTCTCTGTGCTGCTGAATGTAGTCACTAGTAGTAGACTTGCTACTACTACATGCATAATACCCACTTATTCGCTAAGCGTTGATAAACCAAAGAAAAAAAAGAATCTTTTTCTTGCCTCTTTTACTTTCTCTTCAGTAAAAGCCACCTACAGTTAAGGCAAGCATTTTTAGATTGGATTGAGGTGATAAAAATGAGTTATTTGCAATCTTCTTTTTTCTTGATACGAAAACGTGATATAATTTTTCTTCTTTCACATAGAAATACCAAGTAGGAAAAGAAAGTACGGCGGCGGCGGCGGCGGGAATGCACAAAAGGGAAGAGAAATAGTGAGAGAAAAGAACAAAAATAACATTCGCAAAGAAATTATTGTCTAACGAGAGAAAAGAGGGCCTAACAAATCCGAACTGATAATTGAGTACTGAGGGAAGAAGAAAAAGAAGAAAACATTCAACTGAAGCAAGCAATATTACACAAAAGAAAAAAGTTTATTTTCGAGTCTCCGCACCGCACCGCACCGCACTCCTTCCTTTCTTTCCTAATTCAGTTTAGTTGTTGACCTTATTAAGTAAAAGCAGCTTATAGAGAGAAGTATGTGTCAAAACTTTGCCAATATGATCGCATCTCATTTTTATTTCAAATGAATGAAAAGGAACAGCATTTGACAATTTTTTTACTTCGCTATAAAAGGAAGCAAATTTAGTTTCTGCGATAATATGCAAAAGTTCTTTTTTACTAGAGAGAGAGAGAGAGATATATAAAAGTTTTTTTTGAGAGTTTCATGCAACTCAACGTAAAATTATTCCAAACTATATTATAGACTGTATCAAAAGAAAATGTTGCATGGCAGTGAATGATTTTATCCAAAGTAGCAGTAGCGCCTAGTTAGCTAACTTTATAAATAATTTTATAGTGCATGAAATCAAAATTAGGTTTACTTATTGTAGAGACGAAAAGAAGAAGAGAAAGAGTTTCTGCCTTTACTGTAATATTCTGGTATTGATTTTGAGGCAATGGAACCTTTCCTCCTTCTATTTATGTAATCTGCCAAAATCAGGGTTCCATCTCGGAGCAATTCCGCTTGTTAAACGCTGTAGTTTCCTCGTATTCCTCTAATAAATACATAATGTGTTGTAACTAGCACAAAGTGGTCAACAACTAATCTTATGCATTACACTTAAATCTAGATGGAATTGACTTGGAATACAAACGAGTGGTGCTAGTGGTGGTGTGCAAAAGTGAATGAATGCTGAATGAATAAATGAATACATAAATAACAATCAAGAATGGTTAGTAAGTAACGTACGACGAACGCGTACGGTCTTACGTAACGTCCGTACACACATTGTTATTTACTAGTAAGTGGTCATTTTGCACACTTGCCTTCAACATTTGCTCACTTCCTATTATAAACGAAGTAAAAACAGTATTTTGGACAGGCTTCCTTTTCCATACGAAAAACAATTCGTTTTAGTCAAGTCACTCTGTCAGCTATTTTTTCTTGTTGGGGTTAGTGAAAAGTACTTTCAAATATACATAATAATAATATCTGATTTTTTGTTATGTGGACAAACAAACATGTCTTATTTGAATTCTTTCTTTCTTCTTATAATAGCTTTTTCTACTTTTTTATATGGATATGGGTTAGTCCTTCTGCTTATTTTATTTTTCCAGCTGCACCTTTTGGAAAAGCAAATGGTGGTAGTCGGTCACGTAATTACAAATTGGGCAGTGGCTTAGTGTTTGCTTACTCCACCGTTATTACCTTGACATCACGTCATAATATACAAATGCAAAATTACATATTTAAAATGTAATGCATGGTTGAAACGTGAAGGTATTTTTTAGTTGTAGTAGTTTTTTTTTCTTTTTTTACAGTTCACGTTGTTTGCAGTTGAACTGCTGCTGCTCTCTTCTATTATATACTAACGTAGTTTTCATTTTACTTATTTACCGAAAGTTTTTTCGATGATGATGATGATGACGACCACAACGATATGATGATGATGATGAAGGACTTCTTTAAGAAATGAGGAAAAATATTCTTCTGCTCTGCTGTGCCGTAGCGTTGCTTCTTTTGCCGGTGTGGTTTAGTTTGGTACAAGTGGTTTTTCAGTAGTAGTCCATTCGTTCCCTTTTATTTTTCTAGTAGTTAAGTTGAGATAAAAATGATTGAAAATGGAGAGGCACGCCAATTTGGGATAAATCATATAGGTTGAAATAGAATATTTTCTACTCACCTTCTCTCTCTCCCTCCATCCTCCTGTTTCTCGGTAAGTAATTGAAAGGTTTATTGAAACTTTTTTAGGTATGCGTATTATTCCTTGAAATAATATGCCTGTAGTAAAAAAAAAGTTGTAGTTAGATTATTATGCAGAAAATTCTGGTCCTTTGATTTTCTACAATGATAGTAAAATTTTTGTTTTGGGTTTCAATGAAACAAAGAATTAATTAACCTTGATGTTTTTATGTTTTTGAGTTCCTATTTCATGCAATGTAGAAGGGCTACATTAGGCCGTTGTGCCGACAGCTGTAAAAACAGTTGTATTTGTGTATAGGAGAAATCTCATATAACAAATCCTTTAAAGTTAAAAGTCATCTTAAAAAACAAAGTCATAATAATATCAGAGCTTATTATATTTTTTCAACTTTCTTTTTCTACAAAATGTTAGACTCATAATTTTTTCTATCTATACATAGACAAAAAATATAGATGGATACACACAGACATGGGTATTATACAGAAGCCATCAGCTATGAATGTTTTGAAATGTTTAAAGAACTTTTTCGCTCTTACTATCACACACAATCCTATTTGTGTTTATTGATCACATTCAGTTTAGTGCTCTCTTCCTTTCCTTCCCGGTTGTGATGGTGGTATGCTTTCAGTGTTGGGCTAATATGAGTGAGAGAGAACGAGTTGTATGTGTGGATTTTATAGGGGAAAAGAGAGAATGGTATATATTTAAACCCAACTCTTTCCTACCCATTTCTCTTCCGTTCCTCTTCTTCGTCTTCACTCTAAATTTTTCTTTCAAAAGTACCCTCACGCTTTCCAGTCTGAGGTCATTTGATTCATGAAAAAAGACATTTCATCTTCTTCGTCTTCTTTCCTTCCTTTAACTTTCCTTTTACCTCTATAATAATGATCCCATATATGGGAAATTCAGGAAAGAGGATGTAGTAGTAGCAATGGTACTGGTAGTAGTAGTAGGATGGTCCTTTCTAGTGTAAAACTCGATAGGCATCTTCAATCTTGGGTCAATTTATTTTGGAAAATGGATGTGAGTTTAACTCTTCCTTTCCATTTTGTGTCTGAAGGAGGAAAAAGGAGTAAAAGAGAGAAAAAACCAGCACAATGTAGAAGAGAAGCACCAGCAGCTACAGCTACCGCTACCGCTAATACCACCACTACCACCTCTGTCTACTGCCGCTCATAGTATTCCATCGGGACGAGGAAAAGGTTTCTTGAGGGTTTCGTAGGGATTTATGAATAGGCCAAATAGCAAACTTTACAACGTTTTTATTTTCTCCCTTTGCAATACTTCAAGTGAAAAAAGAATCTTTCAATAATGCTCTCTTTTTCTCTTCACACACATGTCTATTAGAAATTCACTTCTAGTAAAATAAATATAATGCTCCGGCGTGTCTCTCTTTTCCTTTACTTCACCATCTACTTACATTAGCCTTGTAGTTCCAGCTTTGGGACAAAACAACCGTAAAATCTATCCCAGACAAAAATGGATAGTTAATACCGTGAAAAAAATCACGTGAATAATTTCTTTCTCTCTTATGCACCATGTAGTCACAAAACAGATAATTCAATACGCATAATTTGTCAAAACACATAATAATGAACTAGCCGATGGAATATCATATATGTTATAGTTATAAACCCCTAATATCAGAACTAATTTTAAATAATATTTTTGGAAATTTCTTTCTTGCCAAAGCTCTTGTTCTCTGAAGCTTTTTAAAGATGAGCCTTGTGCGTTTTTTGTTAAGGTTCTTTTTGCTAACATTACTGTATCTGGGATGAGTTTTATAATTGTGAGCTAAAATGCTCCTTGGATGTTTTGTTAATTATTTATGTTAATTATAATTTTGATGCTATTGGTTTTGGACATTATGGGTTTCGTAAGTATGGTATTACACATAGCAATTTCATATGCACATATTATCTACTTTTATTCTTCTATTACCACAGAAATATCGTCAAGCATGAGGGTACTCCGAGAAAATGTAATATTAAAAATAGTAAGCAGTGGCATCAGCAGCAGCGTAAACTGTTCCCGAATATTACACACTTGAATGAATAAGTATATAATAGACGATGAAAAAGTGGAGGATTGAAAAGAGGCGTACATAATACATTTATTAATGTGTGGTTGAGGAGGCTGAGTGATCGAAGCAGTGAAAATCTGCACAAAGTCTTCTTCTTAGATTTGGTGCATTTATATGCTAAAGATGTATCTTAATATCTTATTTTCTATTTTGAAAAGAAAAAAGAATAGGGAAAACTAAGAAGAAGAAGAAAACGAAAATCTTGAATTTTCCATCTATCTATTCATCTATCCTCATGAAGTAAAGATCTCGTCCATCCATTGTCAAGGAAAGTGTAATCGGAATAGACAAAACTGAAGATCAATGTGTAATACTTTTTCTTTTAAGGATTTAGTTTTTACTTGGTTTAGTTCTATAAAAGCAAAAAGGAGATATTAAGCATATCCCAAGTCAATGCTAAATCTACAAGAAAGCAGAGAATAAGTCCCATTGAAAAGACGGGAAAATAGTTTTTGTACGAGGAGAGAAGAAGAAAGAAGAACGGGGAAGTAGAAAGAGAGACAGCATCAAAATAGGAATCAAGAAGACAGAGATTGAAGTTTAAGTAAAATGTCTCCAACCTTAGTCATTCCCCCTCATTATCTAACCACCATTGAATGATTAATGACTCTCTCAGCCTTCATCACTTCCAATCATTCTTCACATCCATCTCAACCTCATTTTCTCTTCATCTGAAGAAGAAGCAGAAGTAGCGTAGCAGGAATAAGGAAAGCAACATTGCCCATCCACCATGCTCGTTCTTTCTGAAAGCTTTTCTTTTCTCTCTATTCAATAAATGGTTGAGGATGATAATGCTGTGCTGCTGGCTGGCTGGCTGGTGTGTTTGGTGTTTTGTGTTTTTTTCTCTTCTCTTTTTAAAGTAGGCACGAATAAGACGCTTTTAAAGGAAGTAGGAAAATACGTGCTTCTGTTTCATTATTATTATTATTATTATCCTCGTCAACGTCCCCGTTTCTTTTCTTATTTATTTTCGTTGTATAGTAGTAGCTCACGCACTCACTCTCATGAATGAATCACTGAAATTGGCTATTTAAATCTGACAAAATGAAGAAGGGTATTTCCGTACGTATTATGCAATACATACACCTATTACATCTATTTATCTGTGTACAATACGGAGAAATCAGGAGCAGAATGTTTTATTTTGGGGGCTTACAAAATAGAATTTGACTTAACTGGTTTCCATGCAGGTAAAAATTTCTGAATTTTCTCTTACTTACAAACGATAGAACGTATTCAATGATGATTACCTTATGTCAAATCTTTACAAAAAATGAGCAAAAAACCATTTTTAAAGCTTTTTATAACTGATATTTATTTATTCGATTTAAACCTAAGTCTACATTAAATGAAAGCAAAAGCATTGACAGATTTTGTGGCAAAATGAGTAAATTGCATTAGTTAAATAATTTGAGAATTTGAATCCAACTATAATCTTATTATTGCAATATCCTATAAGTAAAAATAAGCTCAAAATCTATTTGTGTGCCTAATGACCATTATTAATTACTAATTACATTATATATGGTCAATAAATAGATCAAATTCAATTAAATTAAGATATTGCCATTTATCTTTATTCGTATTTAGAACGACAGCTCTTTCTAGGGCCCGAGTTGGACTCTCTCTATTTTCTTGGAAAACAAATGAGTAGGACTAGGGGCAATTCGAATCCATTAGGATTTATTAATACGTAATGCATTTTTTGAAACTTTCGGTTTTTCTTAAGAAATCTACGCACAATTTTTTGTTTTAAATCTGCTTTTTTAGTGTTAGTTATCCAGCTTAATTTTTTCTAGTTAAATATTTTATCCCTTGATTGAGTTTCTGAATGATAAACTTCAAATTAAGAAACGTGTTTTACGGCGTCGTCTGCTCCTCTACTACTTTCTCGCTCACTTTAAAACGTTCTCAAATTACAAACTTTAAAGCTCATAAGAAGATCAAAATCGTGATCTGTATTCATTTTCTCGCTTTTCTAATTTATCTCGTGAAGCAGTTTTTGCATATAGTAGGTATGCATGATGGTCTCTTCTTCCCCAAGTTAAAAAAATCTGATGGAAGCTTAAAGTAAAAAGTATGAACCATGCATTAATATTCCATGAGTGCTACTTCATCATGAAAATTTTTCCCATTAGACTCATAAACATGATCTTTTAGAGGGTTAGCAAGCAGTCGTTATAGCAGGCCAGAGGAAGGAAAGAAGGAAAGAAAGGAGGATGATTGTGTGCTGCTGCTTCCACTGCTTAAATTTTAGACAGCGAAGAAGAAGAGAAAAGAAGGAAAGGGCTTCCAACACCACCACCACTACCAAATTTACTTCAACTCTTTTACTTTCCATTCAAACTGAAGCCGTTATTGTTACATTGCTTTACGAAAGCTGAAGCTTTCAAACTAACGAAAAAGGTGGGCGGATCAGACATAAAAATGTTGTAGTATGAAGTAAGTAATACTACTAACGAAATAAGTTAAGTTTCACCAGACACGACGACTTTGAAAGAAATGAACGAGGAACAAATTGTGCACTTTAGGCAAATATAAATTTTTCACATTTATACATCAGCTCAAAGCACCATCGCATCGCTTTAGTAGTTTGAAAGAAAAGGCTCATTAGACTGAACTGAAGAAGAAGATGATGTGCCTTGGATGTTTGCATATTTCATACAGAAGCAGAAGAGGAAATGCTAAAACGTTCCTTTTACTTCTACTCATTTGAATAGTACACACATGCATATTATTATCCAACACGTAGTAGGGAGTACAGACAGACTACCACTCCGGTCCATTTTCTTCCGCTGTACATAATAGGAATCCGTATAGTAAAATAAAAGTAAAAGCTTTTCACTTTTTTTAATGTTGGAAGAGTTGTGCAACAAAGTTTTACTACTACGATATTGAAAATTACGTAATTCTTCCAAACAAAAAAACGCAAATATATTGAGCCCTTGCCCTAGCACGATTAGACTGCACTGCAGCGCAATAAAGGATGCAGATGACTCCATAATTTTTGGTTAAAACAATAAAAAATTCAGGCTTCTTCTTCCTCTTACTCACAAATGAGGTGGCTGTAAGTAGTAGTAGTAGCCAAATAAGAATATAAAACGACAGCACCACAGCATTCTTAGTTGTAGTAATGTAGTAGTGGCGGCAGAAAAGCAGACATTTTACTTCACTTCTTCTGTCATCATCTCTCTCCCACCACCACTCACTTACCTTACGACGACTCGCTCTCGTGCAAATGGAAAAGGTTTCTCAAACAGCATGTGACCAATGCACACTTTTTGTTATTTCTTTCACTACTTCTATTCTGCTGCTGCTGTAGCTGCTATTGCAATTGTAAAAGCCCTTTTGCTAATAATAGGTGAGAAGAGGCACACTCTTGAGAGGTTTTGTAGTAAAAGTATAGTATTTATGCTCTTTTTTGTTCGTATGTAAATACAATTGTTCCGTCCATTGCTGTCATTATACTTTGGTTGTTTGGAGGAGTTTTTTACTTCTTCGTCTGGAGGAAAATGCAGGAGTCGAGTGAGTGGGAGGGAGTGAATAGTAAAACTTACTCATACTTTCTTGAAAGCAAACAATCTTTCTCAAGTCAGTAAATATGAGAATAATAGAAAAATGTTAGTATGCACGCCATTTTACGATGATGATGATATAAATAGCAGCATACTAGCAAACGAGAAGAAGAATAAATGCTTCAGCAGCAGCATGTTGATGATATGATAGTGAAAAGCAATTTAAGAGGAAAGATTGTATGGGCGAAGGTCATGAAACCCTGAGGAGAAGAGGAAAGAACTTGTTTAGCTCACATCACATAAGAAAAAAATTTCTCCTGAGGAGTTAGCAAAGTAACAATAACTACGCACAATATTTCACTTTCTTCTTATCATGTGTACTGCTACTTTTGCTGCTGCTGTTCTCAAGAGTAACGTGTACTTCTCTAGAACAAACAAGGAGGGAAGAAATTACGCGTGTCTGAATACCATATATTCAAATCTAAAATTATATAGTTTTAATATGCAGTGTTTATAATGAAATTATAGTGGGAAAATTACATAGCCAAAATCCTGCAATTAGATGGACTCTAAACTGACAATCATAATGCATCTTGTTAGTAGAATAATGCTTACTCAGCTAAACAAATAAACGAAATTTAAGCGAAAAAAAATAATTTCATGTTCCAGTCCCAGCAGCGCCTGCCAAAGCGGCTAAAAATAATAATAATAATGATGAAGATGACTTGTTGGTGGGTAAACGAGCAGCAACGAAACCAAACAATCAGTTTTTCTACAATATTTATAACTGTTTCTTTACAGTTTGTACTTTAAAACTGCATTAGATATCTCATGGCTCATGAGACATGAAATAGAAAACAAGTTTTATTTTCACAGTTGAGATTTTTCTCTGAATTAGCAGCAACATTTTTACGCTTTGCAGGGAAGTCAATAGCAAACCAACAATATTCCATTTTCAAAACAAAATTTATCAGAAACTCAAGTTATTTAGAGAAGCTTTATTACACATCTGGGAATTAATTTAGAAAAATATAAAACAAGAATTCAAAATACTTCACGAAGTACTTCTAAAACAACAACAGCTGTTTCGGCAACTATAACTTCTTTAAATGAAAGTTTTTGCATAAACATTCAACTTCATTTTGCTGACAAGGAAATTAATATAACTCAACCTTTGTTACATTTCAAAACTAAAAAAGCTACTTTTAAGAGTTTAATTTAATATGGGTTTTGTTTTGTTTGACATAGCCAGAAAATTTAGATGAAATAATAATAATAATAACAAAAACAACAACACAACATGTGAAACAATTTTATTTCAGGAAGGAGTTCTCTAGATCCACTTCCTGTGGCTTGTTGCTTTATAATGTTTATTTATACTTTAAAATAAATAACATTCCCACTACTTGAATTTTGGCTCCCGAAATTTGCAAAATATAAACAAACAAGGACGATTTTAGAGTTAAATAGTTTTCAACTGCTGCTGCTGTTCCTGTTACTCTTCTACTGCGGTAAAAATAGCTGCATTTGTTAAGACATAAAGTATTACTTCAGAGAAAAGTAAACGGAAAGTCGGCGGAACTGGATGCAACTCTGTTTTTAAAAAACGGTTGTAGGAAGTACTTGGTTTCGTTTATTATGTATGATCTGTTTGCTATACATTCCCAGAACGGAAGTACCTCTCTCATTTTCTTACTTCAAATGCAATAGTTGCTGTTTGGTAGCCGAAGTAAGTAACCCACTCCAAACGAATGGAGGAAGGATAACTAAATTTCCAGGGAAAACTATTTTCACGGGTGCAACAAATGTTTAACTTTTAAACTGTTTTCTGGAAAGAAAAAGTGGAGCACACCTCACCTCAGCATTCACCTCACCACCAGTTTGAAGGTCTTTTGCCACATTTCCACATTAATTTGTGTCATTTAAATTGATATACAACCAACCTTGCAACCATTTTATTTGAGTTCTTTATTCTCTCTCTCTCTATCCATAGTATTTGAAGGTTGTACAGCGGCACCTGCAAAGTAAAATGGGAGTTTGGCAACTGAAGGAATATTAATTTTTACTTTATTAAATACCTGGAAGCAATTAACTTTTAAGTATAATTGACAGCAAGAACCACCGCAGTTTTTGATTGTTGTTAGTGATGTCATTGAACATATTGTATCAGCTCAATTTGTATGATCATTTTACTGTAAAAATTAACCCACTTAAATATTATGTTGTTAGCATATTTTATGGTTTTACACTGACACTTCCTGACAAATAATACATAATATCCATTTCTTTGAGCTGCGGGTTTTTATATGAATGTCAATAATTTTTTGCTGAATTTTTTCTATCTTCACCAAAAAAATCGTTTCATTTTTCATATTACTTTTATTATGAGCTCATTCATGACAAACGAAAACCAAAACCTGAAACATTTCCTTATATGTAGACAATAATACTAACATATTCCTAAAGGTAATGTTAAATGTTGTTGGAGAAGTGTGTGGAAGGTAGAAATATGGAAAAAGAACTTTCGAAGATTCCTTTGTTCGATTTATGCTGACAAATGGGGTCGCTTAACGGAATGACTCGCAAGGGGGGTCATCCTTTTACTTGTTCAAATACACTTTTCTCGACCTTCCATCACAGACTTACTTGGCAATCCCTTTCAGCTATTGACAATCTACTGCAAAAACGTGTCCCTTTGTGGAAGATGGATTATTTTTGCTGTAGGTGGATCAAATTGCAGAGGCTGTACCTTCCAAATCTGGTCCCAACCTCTGTCATCTATTTTTTCGTCTTTTTTGTCTTTTCGCTAATCATTTTCCTTTATTCAACTGCTGCTGCTGATATAGTATAGTTTTACTTAAGTTAAGGCAAAGGCAGGGTTTGCTCTGCCTTTATTGTATTTAAAACTAAGAAATTAAATGCAAAAGTTAAAAAAACCAGTGACAATGGTAACGGTACTCATGAATGAATGGCTGTTTCTCCTGCATGAAAAGAAAAAAATCACTGCAGGAAACTGAGCAACTCACCAAGACACAATGATGATATGTCAACGACACACAAAAGTCGAAAA